>CM076584.1:50246775-50347557 GCA_034641835.2 Pinus albicaulis
GTTTGTGCTCAACCTAGTCTCCTAAATTGAGTTCATTTAATTGTCAACCAGGGTTGGTAAACTGTTGAAGTGTGGTGCACTATATGTGCCTAGGTGTTTGTTTCTTACTGCATTGTGTCTAGTGTTTTATGATGTTTTTGGGTTTTTTATGGTTTTATGTTCACAAGGGAAAGAACTAAATGCTGGTGGAAAGAAGCTACTGGTTAAAAACAGAGTGAAGCCTAAATTATTGATGACAAATGACAAATGCAAATACTGAAACAGAACCAAACCTAAAATATGACTTAGCAAAATACAAAGCTTGATAATGACTTCAAGAAAATAAATCAGGACATGACCTTAACTTGTCCAATTCATTCATTAAAGATGTTTTGGAAGAGCTTGAGAAATGGGCAGTTAAGTGTAAATGAAGTTCTCCTAATTAAACAATCAAACAATCAACTTACAATGTTACAACATCTCATCCATGATTAAAGGTTTATTGAAACATATTTGGAAAAGAACATTTGTAACATCATAATATCTCTACTCTAAAACTAGCTCCTAATTCTATTTTGCAACTTAGTTTAACACCACTAAACCTCACTCAAAAGTTATAGATTTCCTTTTAGAATATTCTTTGAGGAAAGGCTTGTTTGTGAAATGGTAAAAAGGTTGCAAAAGTACTCCAGGCCTTAGACTGATACTATCTTCTGTCCATATGATTATGAGTTAATATAGGTTTGGAAAAAAATAAGTTTTGTAAATAATGAAGACCGTGGTATTTAAGTTTAACAACTAATGCAATTTAAAATGCAATGGATGGCAACTAATCTTGGAATGTAAATACAGTGAGCTAAGCTGGAACTGAACTAGGGTGCTACTAGTCTACAGTGAACAGTGCTAAACTAAAAATCCATTATCAAACTTGAAACGAAATAACAGAGCATGAATTAAATGCAATTTGCCTCCGGAGTGCTCTAACTAAGTTATCATGCAATTAATCTATGGGATTCTACAGCCTATTTCATTCATCATGAATGGTATTTTGGAAGAATTTGTTAGAACAGTCCTGGCTGTACAATTCAATGCATTTGGATGCAAACATAAAGACTGAAAGCAATTACAATTAAAAACTAAGACATCACAGCTATTTCCTACTCATTGTTATGATGTTTTGGAAGAGCTTTTTAAGAGTAAGATTAGCTATGCTACTTAGTGTAAACAAGCAACTAAAACCTACAGTATCACAGTTATGCCTTAGTCATCATAATGACATCTTGGAAGAGTTTACTAGAGTAAGTTTAACTGTGATAATGAACGAAAGGAATTGCAAATAAAATATATAACACTACACCCATTTCTTATTCATCGTAATGATATTTTGGAAGATTTTATTAGAACAATTATAGCTATAATGATTAATGAGATTAACTATGAACCTAAACTTCAAAAACTTGAAAACGAACTAAGATACTTATCTAAATTGCAAAAGTAAAGCTTCTCAGGAGGCAGGGGCCCTCTACCACCAGAGTAGCACGAAATCTAGCTCAAGATCAACTCAACGCGTTCAAAGAAATGTTGTCTTCTTCATTAAAGGAAAATAACTTAAAACAGAGTATTCTCGGACTTCAGAAATATAGCAGTCAATCCACGAAATCTAATCAATATATAGAACTTGTCTCTCGGTTTCCCGAGTTACATTTATAGCAATCTACAAAACAGAAATTGAGATAATATGGGGATCACTGTCTTTTCATATCAAAATCAGACTATAACTCTAAAGGTGGCAACGTAGAATGACAAAGGACATCTAGATGTCCTTGTCCTCTTAGGAGTTTGTCTCCTTGTGTGAGTTCCCACGTACAAAACCACGTCCAGAATTCCGTTCAATCTTCATGATGAGAAAAAAGCGCTGAGGACATGATGTGGAATACACCCATGTGTGGCTTTTCCTAAGAGGACACCTGGAACATGCTTGAACGTGAAGACAACTACAGAATTGGCAACTAGCTACGGAATGTCTGCATTCTGCAGCTAGTTTCAGTTCGAAATGTATTACAATGACAAAATCACAAAACTTAGCAAGTTAGCCATGATATTAATTCTTAAAGCAATTTTAACTAATTTCATTTATCATTTGAGCCTGGGATTAACAATGGACAAAAGAAAATGGGGTGAAGTGTGATGGAAGAAAGAATAATCTTGAAGCTCAACATACCCCCACTACTGACTTCTTGCATGTCCTCATGCAAGTTATTCCATGAACTCAGAGACTTCTACAAGAACATCTAATCTCTTATTCTTCTTTGTCTGGTAGTTAAAGGTCTTCTGGGCTTCCTGATGACTAACTTGAACCTTAAATTGGTAAGTGCCCTAATTAACTTCTTTTTCGTCTTTTTCAACTTTTCATTAGCCTTTTCCACTTTGTTCATTTGTAGAGACAAGGTTGAGTTCATACTGGTTTTTAGTTTAACTTGTTCCTTCAGAATATCATTCTCAGTCCTGATATGTCTATTAAGTACTTCCAGCTCATACCTATCTCTTCTTAACACATCTATTTCGGATAGTGGAGGACTAGGCGTTCTATCTCTACTCTCTGAAGCTTTCCTTTCTAATGTTTCAACATAGTTATAAATTTCTTGCTGTAGAGGGTCAATTTCAGGGGCTTCTTCATCAAATTCTTCTTCAATAGGTGTTTCTTCATCTTCTATGTTTATCACCCCAGTTTGTTTAATTTTTGTTTTCTTTAGTATGCCCCTCAGTCTGTGGCTCCTCCTCGGTTGAGATGGACCTTCTCCTTTTACTAGGGAAAATTTTCTGATTACCCTTTATTTCTTAAGCTACCTCTTGATCTGAGTCAATTTCTCAGAGACTATTTCTTCACTGCTTTCTTGAATTGCTTTATCAGTTTCAATTTTAGAGGCTCTCCATTTTCTTATTCTCTTTGTAGGCTGATGTTCAGGTGAAGGCTCTTTTGGTTCCTCAAAGTGATTTCTCACCAAGAAATTATCCCAATTATCCCCTATTTTGCTCAAATGATGCTCAATCAAAATCTTGACTAACCCATGGTGATATAGGGTTGTCTCTAGGAGAATTTTGAATTCTCTTTGGACACTTGAAGCCATTTTCTTTAAAATTTGAAGCAAGAAATAGGGCAAATTAAGCTCTTCTTCTAGGAAATGCATTATCAACCTAATATGGTAAACATAGAAAGTACCATATCTACCTTCACAAGTGATAATTTTTTGTAGGATAAGCAACATGTTTCTCCATTTATTTTTTAATGCAGAGCATGGAATTCCCTTTTTAAACACAGTGACATACATACCTGGTGACTTGAGGATCTACTTCCATGATTCATTATGAAATTCTCTATTCTTAAGACATATATCTCCATGTCTAGGAAATCCTGTTGCTTCTGCAATAAAAACCTCTGTGACAGTGAATTTAGTATCTCCAACTTCAACCTCGGCTCCTTTGAATGACCTTGCAAACGTTTTAGAAACTTCTTTGTGGAAGCCATTAAATTTTTCAAGGAATTGCAGCCATCCTGCTTGTTGCAACATTTCTCTGCTTTGAGGGTATCCTTCCAGGTATTTTGTGCCTACTGGTTCAGTTCTCATCATGAGGCCCATAATTTCTTCTTCAATATTTAGATTAGTACTCTTTTTGCTCATGAAGACAATGAATTCAACCTTCAAATTAATACTCCTTTGCTTCACGGTGACAGTGCTTCAATCTTCAAACTGATATACCTACGCTCTCATTGATAGAGATACCTCTGTTTCTGAGAATGAAATGATGAAGGGTTGGCTACGGGATGGAGAAATAGGGAGTGAGTTACATAACGAGTTAATGAAATGAAAATTGAAAGAAAACAAATCAATGAGTGAAAAGACCGCGGAGATATTTTGCAACGGATTCAAAAATCATCATTAAATGATTTGGCTAGGTGCCGTGAGAAAATCAATCACTTCAGCGTTTTAACTGTTTAGATTTTTAAATGATGATCGGGTATAGGATTTGAAATGAAGGAATTTTATCCAAAGTTTTGCAGAGGGTAGATTTTGCATGATCAATAAAAATAATCAAAACAAATTTTCGAATGTTTCATAACTAGACTATACTAAAGTTTTTCATGATATGCCATTATAATCAAAACATTTTACCTTTGCTTTTCATCTGCTTTTTGTGGTCTTTATATGCTTTGTTCTCCTCTTGAAATCATTACTTTGTAAGTCTTCATAATCCTTCTTGATTTTTCTTGTTCGTGGATATACAGGATCATCTTGTTCCAATTCAAATGTCTGCTAATCAGTGCCTTCAGGATCTGTAGCTGCAGAATGACTGTCTGGCTACGGAAAGTCTGATTGGCTGCAGAATATCTGTTTAGCTGCAAAATGTACCTATAGAGAACTTTAATCATGGAATGGAGTGGTTTGGAATATAAGTGGAATATTATATGGAATGAGTGAAGATAAATTATGAAATATGGTATAATGGGATATGTATGAAGTGAATGATGGAGTGGGATGGATTACAATTTATGAAATGGAGTGGAAAAGTATAAGAAATGGCCTGAAATTCATGACATGTGTTATTCAATTGCAGAAATAAATCAAACTTTAAATTTTGATATGGAAATGAGGTGGATGAAGTATGGAATGAGATGAATGAAATATGGAATGAAGTGATTTATGAATGAATGAATGAAATGGAGTATGGATGGATAAGTAAATGAAATGAACTGAAATAAGATGGATCATAAGTGAAATGGATCTGAACTTATGATTTTGTAACAGTTGCTTGTAGAAACAAAATGGAAAAGTTAGAGTGTCAGAAAGACTCTGATTTTCACCCTATCTTTTCTATATAAACATGCCAATCACTGATTGGTTTTCATGTTTATACTTTATTTATTTATTTATTTATTTTTTTAAAGAAATGACTTCAGAAAATTCAATCAAGTTGATGAAGAAGAAAGATTCTTCTTCATTAACTTCACATCTCTGTTTTCCTGGAACTTCTTGAAAAATTATTCTCTTGAGAGTGGTTTGTGATACAGCTTCAATCTATGACCATTCACAAGAAAAGTGACCTCTTATTTATCTATTGTTCTGATTTTTACCGCTTCATTGTCAAAAAATTTAACAATTTCATATGGCCCAAGCCAATGTGTTTGAAATTTACCTTGAAAATCCTTGAATTTTGAATCAAACAAGAAAGCCCAGTAACCTTCTTTTTACTTCTTCTCTTTGATTTACTTGTCATGTCATCTAGTTCTTTGCTGTTGGACTAGACTTGTTTTCTGAACTGCATCTTGTCTGATCTCATCCAATTCATTAATCTGCTCCAATCTGTGCTTTTGTGCCTCCGTTAAATCAATTCCTAGCTGAACTGCCATTTTGAAAGTTTGAATCTGGAACTCTATGGGAAAAAAAACTTGCTTTTTATAAACAATTTCATAAGGAGTATGGCCTGTTGTGTTTCTCCATGTAGTTCTATAGGCCCATAAGGCTTCAGGAAGCCTATCTACCCAATCTCTTCTATGTAAATGAATAGTCTTTGTTAGGATTCCTTCAATGACCTTATTAGTAGATTCCACTTGAACATTTGCTTGTGGATGATAAGGAGTAGATTTTCTATGCCTGATTTTGTACCTCTCCATCATTTTTTCCACTAGCCTCGATGTGAATTGAGCTCCTTGATCTGTAACAATTTCCCTTGGGACACCAAAACAAGTAAAAATATCCTCAAAAAGAAAATTAACTACAGATGCTTCATTAGAAAAAAGTAATGGCTTGGCCTCTACCCATTTGGTAACATAATTAGTGAAAACTAATATATATCTCTTTTGTCTTGATGGAGGAATAATAGGTCACAAAAGCCAAAGCCCATTTCAAAAGGTTCAATATGTTTGAGGCTGTAATGGCATCTCACCTGAAGGAGAAGGTTTCCCTGCCCTTTGGCAACTGTCACACCTTTTGACATACTCTTTAGCATATTTAAAAAGGGATGGCCAATAATATCCTAAATGAAGGATCTTATAAGCTGTTCTTTTATCAGCAAAGTGTCCGCCACAAGGTTCATCATGACATGCTTTGAGGATCTCAGGCATCTCATCTTCCCGAACACATCTCCTAATGATAAAATCTGGACCTGTTTTGTATAACTCATTAGCAACCCATGAATATTTTGCACTATCACAAATGATTTTTCTTTTATCTCTTGCATTCATAATTGAAGGAAATTTTCCTGAAACTAAATAATTAGCAATATCAGAAAACCATGGAGTTTGAGTAGAGATTGCAAAAAGATATTCATCGGGAAATTGATCTTCAACCAGAGTGTCATCTTTGATATTTTGGAGTCTAGATAGGAAATCAGCTACTGTGTTTTGTTTTCCAAGCCTATCTAGAATAGTAATGTTGAATTCTTGTAAGAGTAACAACCATCTTATAACTCTACCATTAGTAATTGATTTGTTCATTAGATATCTAATTGTAGAATGATCAGTGTGAATAAAAGTTTCATAGCCTGTTATATAGTGTCTAAATTTGTTTATGGCATGAACAACAGCTAAAAAATCTTTCTCGATTCTGATATAATTTAACTCTGCCGAAGTCAAATTTTCTTGGCAGTATAGTAGATGGCATAAGGAATCGGAATCTTTTTGTCCCAATGCGCTCCTGAGAGCTATATCGAGAGGTATCTGTTGAGATATGAAAAGGTAACTTCAGTTAGGTCCCCTTAAAATAGGTGCTTCAGAGATTTTTGTTTTTAGGGTCTCAAAGGCTAACTAGCAATCAGGATTCCACTTGAATTCACAGTCCTTGGTAAGTAATTTGAAAAGCGGAGATGCTATTTTGGTGAAGTTTTCTATAAACCTTCGATAATATCCTGTAAATCCGAGAAAACTCCTAACATATTTTTGACAACTTGGAATAGATAAGTTAGAGATGACTTCAACTTTTGACTCATCAACTCTAATCCCATCCCCCGAAATGTGATGCCCCAAAACAATACCTTCGGTAAACATCATAAAGCATTTTTCATGGCTTAAGGTTTGTTTCTTTACATCTTATAAGGACTTTTTCCAAATTTTCTAATGCCTCTTCAAATGAATTACCATAAACTGTAAAATCATCCATATAAACCTCTACACAATCATGGATTAGATCAGAAAAAATTCCTAGTACTGCCCTTTGGAATGTTGCGGGTGCATTACATAACCCAAAAGGAAGCACTCGGTAGGCAAAAGTTCCCCATGGACAAGTAAATGTGGTCTTATCTTGATCTTCAGGTGCTACTTGGATTTGGTTGTAACCACTAAACACAATCTAGGAATGAAAGTACTTTTTCCGGCTAATGTATGTATACAGTCTATGAAAGGTAGAGAGGTGTCTTTAAGAGTAGCTTTGTTTAATTCCCGGTGATCAATACATACCCTCCATTTACCATTTTTCTTTAGCTGTTACAAAGGAGAAATATGACTATGAAATGGGATAGATGAAGTTGACATTTAACAATTTTTGCAATTCTTCTTTAACAATCTCCCTAAGATTTGGATTCATCCGTCTTTGAGGTTGTCTAATTAGTTTACAATTTTCCTCTATATAGATGTGATGAGTGCAAGTCTTGGGGCTTATCCCTTTCATGTCAGTGTACTCCCATGCATATGCAGAAGAATGCATCTGTAATATCTTGACTAACTCTTCTTATTGAGATTTTTCTAGGTTCTTGTTTATGTTCAAAGTTTTGCTTGGAAATATCTCACTTGTAGAGCTGCCAAATTTATCCATAGAATGAAGAGACATCTATCTTGATGAAAAAACTCAATGTTGGATCCTTCTTCAAATGGTTCATGTTTTTATTCTGAAGAGGATTCAAAGTTTTCTAGAGTATTCAAAATTTTATTATCTTCACTAATTTCTGAAATTGTGAAGAGAGGTTGTAAGTCTTCTTTATCCTCTATCCATTGAGTATCATCTAAATCTGTAATTGTCCTTGGTGGAGGATACAAAGTGAATTTTTGAGTTGAACTACCATCAGAGATGTACATATCACCGGATCTACAACTAATGAAAGCATCAGTTGTAGCCAACCAAGGTCTTCCTAATATAGCAAGATGCCCTCCTAGATTATTCTTAGGAGTTAGGATCATGAAGTCCATAGGGTACTCCCAAGAATCTATGGACACTGGAATGTCTTCTATTACCCCATCAGGTTTGATCACAGATTTTTCTGCTAATTGTAATAATGTGGGTGTAAAGAGAAGATTAGGAAGTTTCAGTTTATCCATGATTTTTCTACTCATGATATTGATTGCTGCTCCTAAATCAATGAGTGTGTTTTGGATTTCAATTCCATTGATGTGAATTTTAACAACTGGATTTGTTTGGTCTAGATACTTTGGAATAGCAATCTTACCCATCATAATGTCTGCTATTTTTCCTACCAATTGAATTTTCTTTGTCTCTATTATTATTTTTCTTGTTTTCTTCATGCTCAACTCCTTTATTGTTTTGGCTTGTAATAATTGGAATTTCCTTGATGGCTTGTAATAATGGAATCTTAATGCAAACATTTCTCAGCTCATCTAGGAAATCATAATTAGGCACCATAATTTGTTTTTCTACCCCTCTATCAATTTGTAATCTTTCTGGAAAGGGAGGTGTAGAAGTAGATGTTGATGGCTGCTCTAATATAGGAGTTGAATTTATTGGTTCTTTTTGCTTTGATTTTTCAATGTTTGGGTCCTGAAAAGACGTGTCTTCCTCAAGAATTTTATTCACCCGTAGAGAATCTTCCTCAGAGTTATCTTTTTCTTGTATGATCACAGAAGGTTTCCTCTTTTCAAGTATTCTTCCAGACCTAAGTTGAACATCACTAAGGTCTAAAGGAGTAATTAAATAAGTTGGAAACTGTTGGCCTTCTATCATGTATGTGTTCTGAGGATTTTTATTATTGGGATTTGGTATGGGTTGAGTAGGAAACTGATTTGATTTTTGAGGAAATGGTAATGGAAGTGGTTGATTTTGATATGGTAGGTTCTGATGATGTTGTTGAGGATTTTGAGGAGAAAAATGTGGGTATGGTGGATAGGATGGTGGATACTGATAGTACTGAGAGTATCTTCCATAGGGACTTTGTGCTCCTTGTGCCCAAGCTTGAGATTGATTTTGAAATTGAGGCCAAAGTTACTGCCAAGAATTCCAATTTGGTGGAGGTTGGTTATACATTTGATCATGGAATCCTTGTGTTTGAGGTCCTTTCCAAGGCCTTCTAGAGACAAAATTGAGAGATTCTGTGGAATTTGTAGGAGTTTCCTCTTGAAAGACAGCTTTGAGACCAGGAAGGGAAGGACAATTCTTGGTCTCATGTTTTTCAGAAAAAATGACACAGGTCTCTACAAATTTTACATCCAAAGGGCACTCTCTCAAGGCATGTTTCTTTCTACATTTGGGACAAAAGATTGCTAAGGCATCAGATTCGGATTTTTGCTTGTTTTGTAATTTAAGGGTGTCTATTTGTTCACTAAGACTCCCTAAGATGTCAGATTTGAAATCATCAAGCATATGTCCTATTTCTGACCTACTTACTGTCCCAGAAGCAGACTTACTTGCCCTTGCAAGAGCAGGATCTCTTGGACCTTTTACAATTTTAGATTTCCCTCTTGAAAGGTTGATACATAACTCAGATATTTCAGGTAATGTGAGCTGTGATATATCCCCTTTTCCCATCATGTTAAGGATATTCAACCATTCATCCCTAATTGTTTTCAACAAAAGAGCTTTTAAGGTGTCTTGATCTAAGTTTTCCATTTTTGCTCTTTTGATGTTGTAATGAAATCTCTCCAACAAATCTTCCAAGTTTTCATCTTATTTTTGTAACATATTAAACACTTCCTCCTTATGATTGACTGGCATAAAATAATCCAAATACCTCTCTAGAAATGTTTGTTTCAAGTCTTCCCATGTCCTAATAGAACTGTTAATCAAACTCATAAACCACTTCAATGCTGCTCCTTTCAATGTTGAAGGAAATAGTTTAAGTTTTTGAGCATCTTGTAAGTAGTCATAAGTTCTACATAGGACTTCAAATTCAAATAGGAAGGTTTCAGGATCTTCAGTTTTAAGTCCATAGAAATTTGGAAGGACAGAGGGTGAAATTTTTTTCATGGTTGTATTGGTTTCTTCATCTACTATAGGAAACCCAAAAGAGATTCCTATTTCTCTTCTACCTCTTCCTATATCTCCTTCTCCTTCTACACCTCTACCTCCTTCTCCTCTACCTCTACCTCTACCCCCTCCAAATAATGTGTGTTCTCCATTAAAGACTCCCCCTCCCCCTTCTTCTGCCATGGTTGATTCTTTTGTGGAAGTGGAAAATTTTGTGTCCCTAACAGGAGTCCTTGGATCTTCTTCTAAGACAGGTTCAGTGGATGAAGTGGAAAGTCTCTCTAATGGAATATCTGATCTTAGGTCTTCTAGAAATCTAGGATCAGTAAAGGATGGAATGTGGGTCTGAGTTGAAGGTGTACTAGCTCTTGGTCTAGGTGAAACAAGTGGTGTTCTAGGAATCAAACTTCTGCTTCTGCTTCTTATGAATCTACCCCTTGAGTCTCTCTCTCTACACATATCATTGTTTTTGGGAGTTAAGAGAAAAAGGTTACCTAGTTTTCACTTCCCCGGCAACGGCTTCAAAATGTTTGTGTTCAACCTAGTCTCCTAAATTGAGTTCATTTAATTGTCAACCAGGGTTGGTAAACTGCTGAAGTGTGGTGCACTATATGTGCCTAGGTGTTTGTTTCTTACTGTGTTGTGTCTAGTGTTTTATGATGTTTCTGGGTTTTTTATGGTTTTATGTTCACAAGGGAAAGAACTAAATGCTGGTGGAAAGAAACTATTGGTTAAAAACAGAGTGAAGCCTAAATTATTGATGACAAATGACAAATGCAAATACTGAAACAGAACCAAACCTAAACTATGACTTAGCAAAATACAAAGCTTGATAATGACTTCAAGAAAATAAATCACAACATGAACTTAACTTGTCCAATTCATTCATTAAAGATGTTTTGGAAGAGCTTGAGAAATGGGCAGCTAAGTGTAAATAAAGTTCCCCTAACTAAACAATTAAACAATCAACTTATAATGATACAACATCTCATCCATGATTAAAGGTTTATTGAAACATGTTTGGAAAAGAAAATTTGTAACATCATAAGATCTCTACTCTAAAACTAGCTCCTAATTCTATTCTGCAACTTAGTTTAACACCACTAAATCTCACTCAAAAGTTATAGATTTCCTTTTAGAATAGTCTTTGAGGAAAGGCTTGTTTGTGAAATGGTAAAAAGGTTGCAAAAGTACTCCAGGCCTTAGACTGATACTATCTTCTGTCCAGATGATTATGAGTTAATATAGGTTTGGAACAAAATAATTTTTGTAAATAATGAAGACCGTGGTATTTAAGTTTAACAACTAATGCAATTTAAAATGCAATGGATGGCAACTAAAATTGGAATGTAAATATAGTGAGCTAAGTTAGAACTGAACTAAAGTGCTTCTAGTCTACAGTGAACAGTGCTAAACTAAAAAGCCATTATCAAACTCGAAACGAAATAACAGAGCATGAATTAAATGCAATTTGCCTCCGGAGTGCTCTAACTAAGTTATCATGCAATTAATATATGGGATTCTACAACCTGTTTCGTTCATCATGAATGATATTTTGGAAGATCTTGTTAGAACAATCCTGGCTGTGCAATTCAATGCAATTGAAAACATAAAAAATGAAAGCAAATACAATTAAAAACTAAGATATCACAGCTATTTCCTACTCATTGTTATGATGTTTTGGAAGAGATTTTTAAGAGTAAGATTAGCTATGCTACTTAGTGTAAACAAGCAACTGAAACCTACAGTATCACAGTTAAGCCTTAGTCATCATAATGATATCTTGGAAGAGTTTACTAGAGTAAGTTTAACTGTGATAATGAACGAAAGGAATTGCAAATAAAATCTATAACACTACATCCATTTCTTATTCATTGTAATGATATTTTGGAAGAGTTTCTTAGAACAAGTATAGCTATAATGTTTAATGAAATTAACTATGAACGTAAACTTCAAAAACTTGAAAACGAACTAAGATACTTATCTAAATTGCAAAAGTAAAGCTGCTCAGGAGGCAGGGGCCCTCTACCACCAGAGTAGCACGAAATCTAGCTCAAGATCAACTCAACGCATTCAAAGAAATGTTGTCTTCTTCATTAAAGGAAAATAACTTAAAACAGAGTATTCTCGGACTTCAGAAATATAGCAGTCAATCCACGAAATCTAATCAAAATCTAGAACTAGTCTCTCGGTTTCCCGAGTTACATTTATAGCAAATCTTCATAACAGAACTTGAGATAATACGGGGATCATTGTCTTTTCATATCAAAATCGGACTAGAACTCTAAAGGTGGCAGCGTAAAATGACAAAGGACATCTGGACTGTCCTTGTCCTATTAGGAGTCTGTCTCCTTGTGTGAGTTCCCACGTACAAAACCACGTCTAGAATTCCGTTCAATCTTCATGGTGAGCAACAAATGCTGAGGACATGATGTGGAATACACCCATGTGTGGCTTTTCCTGAGAGGACACCTGGAACATGCTTGAACATGAAGACAGCTGCAGAATTGGCAACTAGCTACGGAATGTCTGCATTCTGTAGCTAGTTTCAGTTCAAAATGTATTACAATGACAAAATCACAAACTTAGCAAGTTAGCCATGATATTCATTCTTAAAGCAATTTTAACTAATTTCATTGATCGTTTGAGCCCGGGATAACAATGGAAAAAAGAAAATGGAGTGAAGTATGATCGAAGAAAGAACAATCTTGGGGCTCAACAGGTTTCCATTCTATTTTTTTACAAGAAACTTACTCATTCCAACAATTTTACAGGGTTTATCATCACCCAAACGGACTTATCCAAAATATCCTTGAACATAGTCATGAAAATATTTCTTATCAGGTGTGGCATGGAATGAGGCCCCTGAATCTACTACCCAGGAATCAGTAATATTTTCGAAAGAAAGAATCAAAGCATCTTGTAACACATCACCTATCACATTTGCTTCATGATTGTTTTCTTGTTGTGCATCTCCTTCTTTTCCCTTCCGAGATCTACAGTCTTTCTTCAGGTGTCCTTTCTTTATGCATTTCCAACACACTATCCTCGATATGGACTTGGATCTTCCTTTCCTTTATTTATTGCGATATCCTGAGCTCTTTCCCTTTTCAATTATTCTTCCCCTAGACTTTGCACTCAAAGCATTACTCGATGTCTCACCGGAATTTTTCCATGGAATTTCCTCGCTAAGGATAGCACCGAAAACATCATCAAACTTTAAGTACTAGATCCAGAGACAGAGTTACTAATGGCCATAACTAAACCATTCCAACTTTCTGGCAATGAGCATAGAAATAAAAGAGCCCTAACTTCATCATCAAAGTTTACCCCTATAGAAATTAACTGACTGGTAACTATATTAAAATCATTTAAATGGTCTGCAACAGATCCACCTTTTGACATCTTCATATTAAATAAATGTTTCATAAGAAATACCTTGTTTGAGGCCGAGGGTTTTTCATATAATTTCGCCAATGCCTTAATCAAACCCTTTGTTGTTGTTTCCTTCAAAATATTGAAGGCTACCGATGCCGCGAGGCACAACCGTACTGTTCTGAGTGCCTTCTTATCGAGAATATCCCATTCTACATCTGTCATAGCCGTCGGCTTATTCTTTTTTCCTCTCAATGGTAGGTACATATCTTTCTGATACAGATAATCTTCCATTTGCATCTTCCACAGCAGGAAGTTTTGGCTGTTAAATTTCTAGACCCTAAAATTACCATATTCTACCATTGCTCCCACTCGAACCAGGAACCCTTCTTTCCTGCGAGTTTATCAGCCAAATAGACCTTCGACTTTGATACCAGTTGTTATAAAATTATATATTACAGAGAAATGCAACACATAAAATATGCGGAAAACACAAGCACACAAAACACATAAAAATAGAGAGACAAAAATATATGTGGTTCTCGTAGTTTGGGCTACGTCTACCCTGAACAACCAGTCCTTCCTTTCTATTATCTAGCAAAATGAAGAGACACAACCTACAACAGATCTGCTGTAATATATTTTTTTCTCTTTCATAGTCTCCTTATCTATTTCTCTCTCTGAGAATACACATACAATACACAGTTGCAATACAATACCCTCATACAAGTGAGGGGTTGCCTTCTAGGGAAAAAAAACCTAACTAAACATAACTTCTACCATCAGATCATCCTTCTAATGAATGACCCAGATTGAGTAGAAATTACTATACTTTTACAAGGCAATTTTACATCTATTTTTAGCTTCGGGGGTGCTGTCCTCGAAACCCCCAACTGGGGGGGTCAGCCTCCCTGGACCCTACGGGGAGGACAAGTCCCCCCCACAACCCCCCGCTGTAGGGGTCTACAGTTTTCCTGGGGTATACATCCCGCTAAAACAAGGATATCTGAATAAGGATGAAAATCGAGCTCCACACCCAAAAAATAAATGGGGGAGATTTTTTCATTCAGAAGAAATTGTTGGTAGAAGGGTAAATGCTCAACAGTGCACATAATATCCTTAACACCTTGTTTAGTACCCATAATAAGGATATGGCTAGAAGAACCAGACAAGGAAGACTGTTTAGCCATGAAATATTGTAGGGTGGCGAACAATTAAATGCAGAGGTAATAAATTACAGTGATTAGGATGACTCTTGAACAATTGGGTATGAAGACCAACAAGGAGAAAAGAAGAAATTCAAAACCTTATATAGATGTCATGGAGCTTTGAACATTACTGCTAACTCAATGCTTGACCAGACAAGTAACGGCAATATGACGCGACAGATGAGTTGTATCCTAGCTGGCTGCATACGTCATTGTGGGGGTGCTCTAGGGTATGACGCATCCAATGGGTTTCTGCCCCCACAATGATTGTAAACCGTCAATCTCGGTCAGCGGGTGCTTAGTGAAGTCAACTGCGAATGCACCACCTCTGTTAACCTGTGGGCTATTTGTGCCCGCGGGTTTCCGCTGATCTTAATTAACTTGAATTTCCTTTAATATCGTCCGACGATTAGCATGGGTGTTAATTCAATAGTTGGTCCCACCTTCACATGCTTTCGAGCAACATATTAATTGACCGACATATAGAAATAAATCTGTTATTCAAAATATGAAAGATCATATTTTTCCCATTTTCTAAATTATATGTTTTTGTTGTATTTAAAAGAAATTATATTTCAAAGGTAAATGAAAATGAGCCACAACATCTGGCTCCACCTCAAGATATTTTTTTTCGCCACGAAACAATAAGAACCACATATTAGTGCCTTCACCTTAGGCATGGAGTCAATATATTTTTTGGTGACATATGAATAGTGCATAGTTTGGAATTTAGAATGGTGAAATGTTGAACTTTAGTGTTGGAAATAATGCTTCAAATACTGCCCATTTATAGGCAGCTGTAAATATTCTCCATCTAGATCTTCTAAAATGAATGTGTTATTTGACCTTAGCTCAGTAATTCTGTATGGACCATACCAGAGAGGATCAAACTTACCATGCTTCCCTTTATCTTCTCTTCTGGTGTCACATCTTAGAACTAAATCTCCTTCTTGAAAGAGGATTTCTTTTGCTTTCCAGTCAAATATTGATTTCATATTTTCTTGATAAGAAATCAAGTTGTCACTAACTTTGTTTCTTTCTTCACTTGACTCAATCACTTTGTTCATTCTTCTCACTAGATAATTAGGTTCTTCCTGAGCTTCTTGAAGATGAGAAATCACTGGCTTAGCCAACTGAATAAGAAATAATGCCTAAGTTCCATAAACTAATTCAGAGGGAGACTTACTAATAGACCTTCTGGTAGTTACTCGAACTACCTAAAGGGAAAACTTCAACTTTGAATCCCAGTCTTTCTAATTTTCGGTGATTTTCTTCTTCAAGATTCTGACCAATGTCTTGTTTGGATATTCTTCCAATCCATTCCCTTAGGGATGACATGTTGTGGAATGTGATAAAATTAAATTATATGTTTGACAGAAATTAATGAATCGAACAGAGTTGAATACATGATAATTATCAGTTACAATCTTGACTGGACATCCAAATCTGCAGAAAATGTTCTCCTCCAGAAACTTCATCACTACTTGGTTGTTTGCCTTTTTAGTGGGTAGTGCTTCAACCCACTTTGTGAAGTAATCAGTGGTAGTTAGAATCCACTTGAACTTTCCACTTGATGGTGGATTGATTTCCCCAATAAAATCCAACCCCTATTGCCTGAAAGGTTCTTCTATGAATATTGGGATGAGAGGTAATGGAGCAATTCTTTTCTTTTCAGCAAACAACTGACATTTCTGACAACTTCTGACCAGTCTATATACATATGAAAATAGGGTGGGCTAATAGAAACATGACTTGAGGATTTTATGAGTAGTGACCTTCCAACTATAATGACCTCCGCATAGACTTTCATGATATTCCCTGATGACTTCAATAGATTCACCTTCAGCTAAACATAACAACAAAATACCAGCAGGATATTTCTAATATAGCTTTGCTTCTACTATAACATATCGCTGGGATTTTAGCTTGAGATCTCTATATTTCATTCTATTTAGCGAAGTTGGACAAGAAAAGAAACGCAGTTAATGCACAATATATTTATACCAATCTGAACACAAAAAATTGTATTGAATACATGTTTTGGACTTACTCTAACCTTATTCATTGATAACTCCATCCACTGGTGCCAACAGATTAATTCCCAATGCTTGAAATTTTTTTTCTATCAACAAATTTGCTAAACCTTGTCCCTGACTAACTTGGTGGCTTTAATTTCCAAATCATACTCCTGGATTTCTGCTATCCACTTTCCTCTTTTTCCTTCAACATCACTTTGAACCATCATGTCTTGAACTACATAATTAGGGACATAAGTATTTATTTGGGACTGTAACACATAAGTCCTGAAGGCTTTAAGTGCTTTGACCAATGAATACACTTGTTTCTCCAAAATGTTATAGTTGAGCTCAACATCTCTGAGAAATTTGTTGAAAATTCCATTGGCTACTCCTTACTATCCTCATTTTTCTGTAACAACACAACAGCAATAGTAGTGGGGGATGCAAATGAAAATATCCGAAAGGATTTTCGATAATCTGGACTAATTAGAACTGGAGCTTCCTCCAGTGCCTCCTTTATTCTAGCAATAGCTTCACTTGCTTCCTTATCCCATCTCACTTCTGCATTTTTCTTTAACATATTTGTTATATTTATCAAAATATCAGCATAATTTGGCACAAACCCCCTTAGAAAGTTTATTTTTCCGAAAAATCTCCGAATATCTTTCTTTCTTCTGGGTAAAGGAATTGTCTGAATTTCTTCCACCCTTGTTGGATCAATCTTTACTCCTTGTTTTGAAAATATGTGACCCAATAATTTACCTTATTCTAAGGCAAACAAATATTTCTTGGGATTTAGTGACAGACCAAATTTTTTTCACTTTTGTAAGGTCTTTTTTAAATGGTCCAAGTGTTCATCATCTAACCCCGAGAAAACTGTTACAATATCTAGATATATAACAACATATTTGTCACCAACAAACGTTATGTCCATGGCCCTCTGAAATGTTTCACCTGCATTCATAAGACCAAATGGAATCCTTGCATACATGAAGATGCCCCAAGGGGTTGTGAAAGTTGTATTCTTTTGATCTTATTTTTAAACTTCCACCTCATTATACCCAGAGAATCCATCAACCATTGACATCCTGTAAGCTCTTGTCACTTTTTGTAAGACATAATCAATTTTTGACAGAGGACAATTATCCTTTAGAGATTCTGTATTCAAATTCCTGAAGTCCACACACAATCTTATCTCTCCATTTTTCTTCCTCACAAGAACCAGATTAGAAACCCAATCCGAATATCTGAGAGGCACTATGATTTTTTCTTGCAGCAATTTCTTCACTTCTTTTTCAATTGGAGCTAGAAGTAATGGATTAATTTTTCTGAGATTTTTTCTATGTGGTTTCATCCCTTCCTTCAATGGGATATTATTTTGTATTATGATTTTATGATACGTTTTCAAGTCCTCATATGACCAAACAAACACATCCATATACTTATTAAAAATATCAATGTACCTTTCTTTATATTTTTTAGGAACGCCTTTGAATAATTTTACCATCTTTGGATCCTGCTGGGTTCCCAAATTACAGTCTTCCATCTGTCCCTATTGATGCATTTTCTTTGAATTAACATCAAAATCATTAGAATCAAATAATATTTCAAGGGGAACTAATCCTTTAGGAAGTGCATTATCTTTCAATTGGATAATTTTCTGCTCACCTACTAACTGCTTAAGATTTCTTATCTCTCCTTTCTGCTCTGTCTGTTCTTCTTCTTGATCTATCTCAGCGTCTTAAAAATTTTCAATCATTTTCAAGAAATTATCTGTCTCCTCATAATATTCAAACACCTGTCAATGTTTCACATTGTTAGGAATAGAGGGTCTGTTTCTAATTTCAATCTCATACCTTAATGTTGGATTCATATGTGGCTTGAAGGTGCTACCTACGACTGATAATGAATATTCCAACCTATTCCCCTCCCTCAGAATATACTGAAGATTGAAGGCTTAAAAATATTTCTCAATCATATCCCAAACTTAATTCCTATATGATCTTAACCTCAGATTCTTGGTTTGACAAAGATTTTTATTTTGTCTTATAATTAATTTAGAATCACCGAAAATGGAAATACAATGAATTCCCATCTCTTTAGAGGTTTGAAGACTTAAGATCAAGGCCTCATACTTAGCTACATTATTCGTTAAAACAAATTCTAACTTAAAAGAAAAAGGCATGAGGTTACCTTCTAGAGATACCAATAAGAATCCAGCTCCCATGCCATCCTTGGAGTAGGCACCATTAAAATAGCATTTCCAAATATTCTTTGAATGCAGCTCATTATGTACAATTGATGTAGAGAGCCGCTTCTTTGTATCTTCAGCAAATTCTGCATCTTCATGCAGCATAAAACATGAAAGGTCTTCTTTTTCCTCACTATAAATGGGGGAATTACCTGCATATTTATTTGTGGTGGTTTTCACAAACCTTGTTTCTCTATACAATATCTTTTCTTCCCCATTGAAAACAGGAATGATAGCATAAGTGAAATTTAATTTTAAAACTCCTTCCAACTTTTCTCCCCAAGATCTTGACAAAATCATTCCAAATCTGGTTGGAATGTCAGCAACCACTACATCCATAACAATACTTTTTGTTGGAATCCATGTTAAAGATACTACCATATATTTAATAACCCAATACATTTCAACCTCTTGGAATCAAATGAGTACAAGTCCCTGTAAGGTTTATTAATTTGAAAATTCAACTCTTTCATGACAAACAATGGCATAATATTATGAGAAGCATCTGAATCCAACATGCAATTATGCAGAATAAAATCATGAAGAAGCAATGAAATGTAAAACGGAGGAACAAAATAATCTACTTCTTCTATGTGAAGACCATGACTACTGGTTTTTCTTCTTGCAAGTTCACTGTATCACCTATATCTTCAATCTATGAGAGTTTAATTAATTTTGAAATTTATTTTTTATAACCTGGTGTCTTAGCTAATTCAAGAAGAGGCACTTGAATCTTGACTTTCTCGAACTCCTTTGATAAATTTAAAACTTGAATTTTCTTAACATTCTTCCCAGGTTCTTCTTCATTATTTCTAGGATTTAAAGTCTATTCAGGCACATGAATGACCTTCTCCAAAATATTAGTATCAACAGAACTGTTTCGGGAAGATTCAGCCTGTTGCACTTATATTCTATCTACTGGATTCACAGGTTTCTTCCCTTTATCTTCTTGTTTTACTAAGTTCTTTTGTTGTGGACTCGCCATTGGAGAAGGAATAGAATCTTGTGGTTCACCTTCATCATCCTGCACCCTAGATCTCTTTCTAGATATTAAATCATACTTTTTATGTAACTAGCTTGCATGAAATTTGTAAATTTCCTACAGTATTCATCCATATCATTTTGATCAAAAGACACTTCAGCTTCAGCATATTCTCCCTCACAATCTTCCTCTTCTTCATCTTCTCTCGTGTACATAGCATATATTTTATCTTCAGCTTCTTTTTTTTCATCTTCTACTGAATGTCCAGGTGCTGGTTCTATATACAATGGTGCTTGAACCTGATCTTGATCTCTTATTTCCCTCTGCAAAATTTGCAGGGGTTTTTTTCTAAATTGAGGGTTAAATCCTCCTCTGTTTTTTTGTACTGGTATTTGGGAGTTTTTACTTTCCAATTCCATCTTAACTAGCTTGTTTGACAATTTTTATCACCTTTTTCATATCATAAATTCTTTGATCTTGTGGTGATTCTTCTTTTGCTTTCCCCTTTTTCTAGACTGATCACTTTTCTTTTTTCTTTCCAGCTACAGTCATATTCGCTTCAATTTCCAAAGAATCTGTCTGGATTTTCTCAAGAGTAGGGGATATTCTCTCTCTAAATGTAAAACTAAATCAGCTTCAAAAGACCCAGGAAAAACTACCTTTGCTCCAACAGGAGGGAGCTTCATCTCTACAGGTAAACTATTGTACAATTTTTTGAATCTCTTAGCAAACTCAGAAATATTCTCATTAGGTTTTCTTTTAATTACATTAAATTTTGTTAATGAATAACCGTGATCTCTCTTCTCTCCCCATCTCTGAGTGAATTTATTTTCTAACTCTTCCCAGATATTAATTGAACCATTTGGTAAACCTTTGAACCATTTTCTAGCCTCTGCATTTAAAGACTGCACAAAAATTCTCATTACAACATCAAGATGTTCTACATTTAAATTTTCAACAAAATTGCAAAACAGGGGTAAATTTTATTACGCAGTTACTTCATCTTTTCTAGTGAAACGAGGAAGCAATTTAAGATGTTCTTAAGGCATGGAATTCATTGGTTGTGGGAGATTAAGAGGGGCATATCTATTCATGAGGAAAGATGGTGCTACAATATTTATGCCTTGATTAAATGCTCCTTGGGTTGATGCATTTGATGTACCAGTTGTGAAAATGAATGGGAATGATGGTGATAAAGTGGACATGGCTGTAGGTTGAGGAACAATGGCAGAAGAAGTGACCACTGGAATTTTTTGATTTTGTGTAACAGTAAAGGAAACAAACTCAAAGGAATTTTCTTCCAATTTAGGTTCTCGAAAATGAATGGGTGTGAAAGGTGAACCTTGATCCAAAAAAGGAAGTACTTTCGAGATATATTTAAAGAAAGGATTATGAGAACTGCTGACGGGAGTACACAATGTAGGAGTAGGTATTGAAGGGTTTTTAGGTTTCTGAGCCTTTTTAGAAAAAAAAATTCTGGATATGACCAAGCAAGAACTTTCTAATGCGAGGTATCTGACCTCGTGTGAGGCCTTTTGAAAGCCAGAATTATGAAACTAAGAAACACAACCAAATATTTTCTCCTCATTGAAAAACCAGAGGAAATAGTATGAAAACCCAGGGAAAATGAACTTCGCTTCTTCGATCCCCAACAATGACGTCAAAAAATGTTATATCTTAAGAGATAATCCCTTGGATGTGGTAAGGAATCAGTGCTTAAGTCATTTTAGAAATATATGTCACAAAACATATAATATCATATGGTCTTTGTTTAATACCTTTGGAAATTAATTCTTTAATACCCTCGATAATATGATATAATGAAAGTCTTCACAATGCCATTAACTACTGATTTCTGAGTGAAAATAAGAACTGGAATGAAAACTCAAAATGATATGATGAAAAACAGAATCTATCACTTTAAATTTTAGAAGAACTTTATGTAGAAAGAATAGTTGAAGTGAAGGAGCACATATTAAGGTTATTTAACTCTCACTTATAAGTGGAATAAAGAGACCGGTAGCTACTTTAATTCACTTAATTCAAAGAATAATAAACACAGAATGAAACTGGAAAGACAAATAAAAATCAACAGATGCAGGAACTTGATCTTCTTTCATTAATTTCTCAGAAAATTAAGTACAAAATTTGCAGTCATATAGAGGTCAAAAACTCAGAACCCTCCTCTTTCTTTCTCATTTGTTTAAATACATACAAAGGTAGTTTGTAACTACTCAAACTACCTAGAACTTTGCAAACTACCTATTAAATTACAATCAAAGACTTCATTACGACATCGATCTCTTAACAAAAAAGATTAATAAACCTAAAGCATCAATCTATTTGTTGGATCTATATTTGATTGGTTGTCACTGTGTTTCCCTGATTTGTTGATGTGTCCTTTTGAGGTGCTGAGGTGTCACTGTGAATCAATCATCCATGCTCTACACTTTTTCCAAAATTCAATATTGGATTTAGAAGAATTTACCAACTTGTGATGTTGTAATCTGAAAGCAGTGATCCTGTTGAAAGTAGGCCTTTCTGTAAACAAGGTTTTAACCATCCATAACAATTGAAAATGCCTGTGTAAGAAATTGACAACTGTAGCTCCTTTCAAGATTGCAGTTTTCTCATGGGTATTATCAATATTGATCTTTTCTAACACTAATAAAGGCTCATATGAATCCCAAGATAGAATACCACCTTGCAGATTCCAACACGATGGTAATCCTGCTCTAGTAATTTGATCGAATACATTATCAAATATGTTTATAGCCTATTTTATTTATGTCAGTTTCTTCTCCACTGAATTGATGTAAGCATTGTTCACAATAAACTTATTTTTCTCTAGAACAAACAATGTTCTATATTTAACTTCATGTTCCTCCAACTCCTGATCTGTCTTGGAATTGATAAAATCAATAAATTTCTTTTCTCATAAAGATCTATTAAGAATCTTTTGTTTGTCAGCCAAAACAATTTCATGTAAATCTTTGACTATGATTTTTTCCTCAGACACTATAATCAAGGATTCCCAAACTGTTTTCATAACTTCAATGATTTCATTCCACAAAATATCCTTCGCCTGAATCAAAGACACGTTTCCTTTCAATTTTTCCTTAATACTTTAAATTTATTCATAGGTTGTTTGGAAATCAGTTTTATATTTATTAGCCTCTCCATCTTTGGCATCTATTATCTTTGTTGTTGTATCAAGGTTATTCTGAACTTTCTTGAGATCATTTTCTACATCTTCAATTTTGTACTCGATTAGGACAACTTTGTTTTTGGGTCATCATTATTTGATGGTAGAACTCTGGTGCAAGTATGAGATTCAATTTTCCTTTGCAAATTAAGCACTGACTAATTTAATTTATAAATATCTTCTTATTTCTGCAACAGTTGCTATAAAAGAATTTCCTTTTCATTCTCTACCTCTGCTACCTCTGCTACCATTGGATGCTCTCCTGTAGGTAACTTTAACTTCTTCTTCAATACATTGACTTTTGACTCGGAACTTTGTAATAACTTCTATACAGCTAATTTATCATCGCGATCCACTCCAATTTTTACAATTATCTTCTTCAACTCTTCATTCTGAGTTGAAAGAGCCCTGGAATTAGCCTTCTCCAATTTTATTTGTTTGGTCACTTTTCCTAAAATATTTTCTGCCTTATGAGCAGCTGCACTTGTTTTAGTTAGGTCATTAACAATCAATTGGCCTATATGCATATGAAAATTAACTTTATCAAGTAAAGGGACCTTCTTAACATAAACAGTTAAATTAATAGTTTTAAAATTGTTGGATGATCCTACTATCATTTCAGATGGGTGAGAGAAATAAATATTCAACTGGTCCCTTTCTAAGTTCATAGAATTTAACAATTTGGTTTGGTCAGGAGTAATCTAATACTTAGCTTGAGCCTCCATACTATATTTAATCTTCTGATTCTTTTCTGCAATTTGAGAAAAAACTTGCTTGATCAAAGGAACTTGATCCTGAACAACTCCATGTCTTGATGATGAAGATGGTGAATTTTGAGCATCTCCTAATTGAAGAAGGAAACCATGCTGGGTGCTTGGTATTTCTTCAGTCAATCTAGTTCTTTTCTCAGCTCTTTGTTCTTCATCTTCAGAATCAACAACTTTCTCTTTGATTATTTTGCTTAAATTTTCAGAAATTATTGGAGTCTAAATGTTGGTACTATCAGAGTTTGCAAAATATTTATTAGCTAAATTCTCATATTCAGGCCTACTATCCTGAACAAAACAAAAATAACCATTTTCAACCCTTCTATTAGAGATTAACTTGTGTGGATCATAATCCCATTTCTAACCTTGTAACAAGTGCATGTTTTCTAACATCTTGTTAGCTTCATTTGCTGCTTGCCTCATATTCACTATGAATGGTCCCACAGACATAGGAAACTTAAATAAAGGACCTTTCTTCATTTGAATAAAAGTTACTTTATCTACATTCAGACTCTGTCTAATAAACTCCAAGGAAAACAATCTCATAGGTACAGATATTTTTAATCTATAAGGTTCAATCCCAACTCCATATAATCTAATTCCTGAATGATCATCATACACAAACCAATCCCGAAATTTACAATTAGCACTTAACTGAAGAAACTTCTGGGATTTTGGCAGAAAAGATGGAGGAGGAATTCCATTCAAGACCGTATAGGAAATTGGCATGACATAAGCAGAAAAATCAAGCACCCCTCCCTCATATGGTTTATTTCTTATTATATCTGTCCAAAATATTAATGGCTGTATTTTCTTATTTGCATCCATAATATTTAGCCCCAAATGTAAAAATTATTCTACATTCTGATACAAGAATAAATACGTGATCAGTGAAGGAAACCTAAAATACCTGGTAAGGGATAGGCTCATAAGCTGAGTGTTAATGTTCTCTTGCCAGTAGGAGGGAATATTCAACACATGATTAGGCCTCATCATCAAGGAAAATAGCCCAAGAACCAGCCTATCAATCTGAGCGACATCCTCCTTTCCAAGTATCTTTGACAGAAATTGTAGTACTGGCTTGACTTCTGCATCGAAAATCTCCAATGAGAACTCTTTATTATCTGTCGAAAAATGTTTTGCTTCCGGCTTCAAAAGAAGATAACCTGTGTAAACTCATATCCTGCAAGATTGTCATAAAATGCTGCCAACGGTTCTTCAGTGAACTGAACATAAAATTTAGACTCGAGATAACAAAGGGCTTGATGGACTAGCTGAGTTGTGACTTGAAAAGCATTCTCCCCTAAATAATTCATCACAAAACATTTTCTAGGGTACAATGTAGACACTAACAAATGCACAAAGTTGGGGAAAATATGGGTTTTAGGAACATATGTAGAAAAAAAACCGGAATTTACCATGGCTGAATAAATGGGGGATATTTTCTCACTCAGAAGAACTTGCTGGTAGAAGGGTAAATTCTCAACAGTGCACATAGTATCCTTTACATCTTGTTCAGTATCCATAAGAGGGATATGGCTAGAAGAACCAGACAAGGAATATTGTTTAGCCATGAAATATTGCAGGGTGGCCAACAATTAAATGTAGAGGTAAGAAATTATAGTGACTAGGATTAATTCTTGAACAATTGAGAATGAATACCAATAAGGATAAAAGAAGAAATTTAACACCTTATATATATGGCGCAGAGCTTTGAACATTAATGCTAATTCAATTCTTGAACAAACAAGTAACGGAAATATGACATGACAGATGATTTGTCTCCTAGTTGGCTGCATACGTCACTGCGGGGGTGCTCTGGGGTACGATGCATCCATCGGTTTTCGGCCCTCGCAGTGATTGTGAACCATTGATCTTGGCCAACGGAGTCAACTGCAGAGGCACCACCTCTGCTAACCTTCGGGATATTTGTGCCCGCGGGTTTCCGTTGATCTTCATTAACTTAAATTTCCTTAATCCTGCCCGACGATTAGCACAGGTGTTAATCCAATAGTTGGTCCCATCTTCACATGATTTTTAACAACATATTAATTGACTGACAGATAGAAATAAATATGTTATTCAAAATATGAAAGATCATATTTTGTCCCATTTTCTAAATTATATGCTTTTTTTGTATTTAAAAAAAATATATTTCAAAAGTAAATGAAAATGAGCCACAATAGGATCAATGTACCAGACTAGGATCCCCAGGGTTAATTTAGGAAGGCTCAATGCGGCCATAATAAGTACCGAAAAGACTCTAAAGGGGGGAGCTAAAAATGGTATATGAACAGAGGGGTAATGGTTCGTCAGAATGGCTACCAATTGGTTAAGGATAGGGGGAACCGTTCCTGGTTGAAAATGATTGGAAGAGACACTAGCTAAAGATGAGGGTCCTTCAAAGGAAGGCCGTGCAGGCTATATCCATTTACCACCAGCAGATTGCAGAGGCTTGGGCTGCTGGGTGGTTGAACTGGACCGCTTATGGTTAGTCTGAGACGATTGCATCATGCAAACAGTTGATGAGTTGGGATTTGTGACAAGAGGAGGGGGGCCAGGGAATGCGCCAAGTAAGGTGGAATCTTTATAAACTCTAGGCGAAACACTGGTAAGAGGTGTGACTCTTTGTTTATCGACCACCGAAGAGATGATAGACTTTGGAGAAAGCTGAGACTTTGGTTCGTAATATGTCAACTGATCTATGGTGACAATATTTCCATTGTGAGGAAAGCACATATTACGGTAAACCGCAGATGCGAAAAAAAACATCGCATAGGTGTAGCTACAACCCAACAGGATGTTGTAATCCAAGGGGCATCAATGAATTCAATGTCAATGGAAACAATATTTCCCGCAAGAGTAATAGGACAATTGTGGAACATGCCAAGGGGCTGAGAAGAGTGACCGTCCAAAGAACGCAAAATGATAGTGGATGGGACTAACTCAGGTGATTCGAGTTGCTTCCAAACAGAGGCATACATCACGCAGGTGGATGCCCCCTCGTCAATGGTATAGTGTGAAACATGGGCATTCTAGATCTTGACAGGTATTTGGAAGGCTAAGGATGAAGGTAACGGGGGATGATCTGATTTTTCAACATAAAAGACGATCAAACGATCATATGAAGTATCCACATCACCCAGAGAAAATAAAAGAGCTTTACGTTGTGAAGGGCGTGACTGGAGGACTTCCAACATTGACATAGCAGAAGGAGATTGTGCTAAGTCATCTATTATGCTGTAGTTATGGGCGGCTTTGGAGGAAGCATTTTTTGGGCATAATGGCCCTTTGGGGATCTTGGGAAGGATCTATACACATGGTTGAGGGATCTGTAAAGGGGAATTTGATGTTGAAATAGACTCTGTGGAAGCAATGGTTTCAGGCTCAGTTGCAGAGGAATAAGGTGGCTTGCCATATTGGTGCAACTGAGTTTGAAGGTTGAAATCCATGGTATTAACCACATATGTTACACCATTTTTTGGTCATCTAACCTGTTACTATTAGATAGACCTAAGTACACCATGTAAGGCCAATTTTACCCTAAGTAAAATTGCTTTCACTATAAAAAATAACTTAGTAAACCACCTTTATTAAGTTGTTTATGGTCTAAACAGGAAACCCCATGAGGAAATATTAAATAATCCACATTTGTTTGATTTTCCTCAAGGAATAATTAGTTAAACAACAATTTAATTAATATTCTTGGTCATATTTAACCCAAAACAGGAAAATTAATTAGATAAATTATTATTTATCTTATTATTTTCTAGGAATAATTATTTAAACCTTTTTTAAATAATATTCCTTGTTAAATTTGACTAAATCATCCATTAATAATTAAATAAATCATTATTTATTTGATGATTACTCAACCACATCCTTAAAATGATAAATAAATCATTTATTTATTTATTATTTACAAATAAAGGGATTTGACCCAAGTCAAATTCTTTTTCCCTGCAACAAATGTAATAAAATATTCCATAAAAGTTGGATCTTGATTTGGTTAATAATATTTTAATTATGCACCAATATCTAGACTAACTCAATGTTTTGTTATAAATAGAAGGGTTTTTCCATTCATTCATCACCTTTTGTTGCCTAAAGATCACTCTGAATCTATACTTTTGGTCTGACTTTGATCCACCATCATTATCATATTTTTCTATCTTTTTTCTTGTGAGCTCCCTTTGAGTTCCATTTTCGTCTGGATTTTCTACACCATCAAGAGAGAGGAATTTTAGATCTGAAGTGCTGAGGACTTACAAGAACCCATCCCATTGAGGGTAACTGGTAACATCTTTCTATGTTTTCCTCCCAGGTGCCCTTAATATAAAATTCATTCAACATATTATTGTCTTGTCTATTGGATGCATGGAGTAAATCTCGTTTTTATTTACTCCTTAATGTCTTTTAATGCATAGATCTATATTTTTGCAACATTTATCTTGATCACCTAATTGCAGATCTAAAGATATTGGCAGCCATCTTTGCTGTTAGGGTTGTTTGTTATGCACAGCTAAAGTGGTATTTTTTCATACACTTGCAATTAAGATTCATACTAACAACTGGCGACTCCACATGGGTTTACGATTACGACTGTTGTCATTTTTTAGATCCCTACATATCCAGCTACTTCAAACCCTAGGATTTCTCTTTAGCTTCTTTTTTTTCTTTTCTTGATGTTGCTTTTAACCTATAAAACCCTAAAACATTAAAAATTCTAACTTATGTATGTTTTCGGACCTATTGCGCAGGTGACAGACATCAGCCACAGCTGAGACAACAAATTCTGTTGAAACCTACTCCTGAGAGTGTCAGAGGTACAGGTTGCACTTTTTGGTCCTAAAACTTCGACCTGGAGCTTTAGGGCGCACTTTTCAGCCCAAAAACTATGACCTCTGTAGAAAACAGGTCAGAAACTACGACCTGGACATTTTGCGGGAGTTTTTTTGAAAGTTTTCTGGGTTTTTCTGGGCCTTTGTTAAGGTTTTTCTGACCTCCATCACTACTCGTTTTGGACCTGCACTTGTTCTTTTTTACTCATCTAAGTGGGAACCTAGCCCCCTAGGGCTTCAATACTCTCCGCACTTTGTGGAAGAGTTTTAGCTATTGTAGGTTGTTTGAAATTTTTAGAGTGTTCAACCATTTTTCAGATCTGATACCTCACCTTCAGATCCATTATATATTGGCTATTTATCCATCCAAATCACCTCATTTAGTTTTTTTTTTATTTTCCTCTAGGGTCCACTCCGTTTCCCTCCAGGAGATAGCCTTTCGCCACCTCATTTACAACAATACTTCCTCCGATTTTTTGTTGTTTTTCTGCACTAATTTCTAGCAGATCTGAGCTTTAGATCCCTGTCCCTCCCGACCTTAGATCTATTGGCTATTTTGGCGTGTGTTGACTAGTTTTTTTCCCACCTACAGACTAATTGTTGAGAGGCCTGCCTCCTTGAGTTTAGATTATCGCATTATTAGCTTTTTATTTACTGTTATGTCAATTTCATTTATTGTTATCTGAAGGTTTATTTACAGTTATACAACACACATTTTCTTTTTCTCTACAAACTTCTAGGTTTAAAAATTAAAATTTACACACTTTTACACAGACACCCTAAGTGAAAAAGAGCTTGGTTAACACCGCCAGCCGAAGACTCTAAAACATTGAAATCAAGTGATCCTACCCCTCTTTTCCCTTGTTTCGACATTTTAATCTGTTGATTCTACACCTCCTTGCCATTTTTTATCTCTTTTTTCCCTTTGTGCCGTGTTTGTGTCATCATAATTGTGCCACCAAGGCGTGTATACCGAAGACTTCTTTGCCCTTATCCTCAGTTTTCAGTAGGAAGACTTACTCCTCCGCATAGGATTCGAGTTAGTCCTCCACCGAGTCTGCACTCTGACTCCTCTTCTGGTTCATTGGGTTCCCCTTCTGGTTCTGCTCCCGGTTCTCCCCCTATCACCTTCACCATGTCTGGTTCAGGACCTAATGCTGGTGGTAGCTCCAGCCCTAATACTAGGAATACTACTAGTGGGATCGCAACAGGAACTATCCTGACTGCTTCCTTGATCCCTTATATGGCAGGCCTCAGTATTCTCGATTTTTACCAGTTGATAAATGACCCTATACACCATGACGCTAGTTAGCCTGCTATGCTGACCAAGCTCCCTTCTGACATCCCCAAGTTTTAAGGCCTTGCTAGAGAAGATCCTACAAATCATGTTTGATCTTTCCACATGTGGTGTTCATCTAACTCCATTACCGATGACTTTGTCCGTCTTCGGTTGTTCCAACGTACGCTTACAGGATCATCTTCTAAGTGGTATGTTGGTCAGGCCTCATCCTCTCATACCACCTTTGTGACTCTTGCTCGAGCTTTTCTGTCTTATTTCTAGCTTCCCCTTCGTTACGACACTGGTATCGAAATTTTGACTTCTTTCTGTCAATATTTTGCGACCCACCTATCCGATCATGTCCAAGAATGGTGGAGAAGAAAGAGCCTATGTCGAAACCCTACCTTAAAAGACTGTGTCTACATGGAATGGTTCCTTAAATCTCTCTTTCCTCCTATAGGAAAAGATGTCACATCGTATTTCCCTCAAACCGAAGAAGCTGCTCTCCAAATTACATTAAAATATGACCTGATCTACACTCAATCAGATTATGTTTATACCGTTCTACCTAATCTTTCTAGACTCATTAGTGCCAACGCACTAGGGGCATCTTATTTCACTGACGGTATCGTTGAAGCTCTCTCTCATCCATACGCTCAGCCTCCCATGGGCTATGGTTTTCCTTGGGGGGGGCCAGAACCTCTTGCACTTTTTCCCCTCCCGGTAGCATTTATCCAGGATACAGCATGCCTCCTCCTTTTGTCCAACCTCCTGTTTACCACACTATTACCAAACCTCCTTATTATCCATATCCACATACTGGTGCTCCATCTCCTCCAACATTAGCACCTCCTCCTCCCTTGCCTTCTCAACCCTCACAACAGTAGCCACCACCCCCTCGGGGGCAGGTGTATGCACAACAGGGCACGACTAATCCTCCTCCTTCCAAAAAGAAGAGGAAAGGCACTCAAAATCAATCTGCTCTTGGTAATACTGGACCTAATCCTCAAAATAATTCTCCTAACACTACTAACCAGCAACAGGGCACTCAGCCCAAGCAGGACAGGGTTGTTCGCACGGACAAGCCTTGTTCTTGTTGTGGTGTTTATGGTCATTACATGCATGATTGTCCTCTTTTACCACAGATAAAGTAGATGTGGGAGTCTCAAGCAAGATTGTGAGGACAAAAAGCCTCCCCTTCCGTCCCTCCTAGTGTTGCGCCTAGTCAGCCGGCTGTGTTTACTAATCCTTTCCCACAGCAAGGATTTGTGGCTATCCAACCACCTGAAGGTCAGGTGGCCACTCAACCTCTTTCATCTGGTACCTCCGATTACCAGATCCTCATGATGAATCCTGGTCAACCTCTAACCGTAGACATCAATCTTCAGACTCGGTCCCATGAGTACAACAAGCCTCCTGCTATGTCTGTCCCTGAGCCACCTCTTTCGGTCTCTACAGAGCCTCTTTTGACACCTAATGGTCCCTTGTAGATCCCTCAGCCTAAGGCAGAGGTTCATACCAACATCCCTAAGGGACCACTACGCCGAAATGCTACTTCTTGAAAAGCTTCCCATTCGTATATTATAGTAGATGATTTTGTGCAATCTCCTGCTACCATTTCAATGCTGGAACTCTTCTAGTCGTGCCCTTCACAATGAAAAGCTCTACTATCTACCATGGGCATTGTAGATCCTTCCGATGATCGAATGATTGTCTTTGATGTTGACTGGTCAGAACATCCTCCTCTCCCTGCTTCTGTCCCCTTCCAAATCCTAGTCAAGATCTGGAACGCCAACGTTTCTCGATGCATTATTGATGAGGGGGCATCCACCTGTGTGATGTCCACTTCAGTTTGGAAACAACTTGGATCACCTGATTTGGCTCCTTCCACCATCACTCTCCGAGCGTGGGATGGCCACGCCTCCCAGCCCATTGGCCTATTCCGCAACTGTCCTATTACTATTGCAGGCAAGATTGTTTTTGTTGACATAGAAGTCATAGATACCCCCTTATATTACAACATTCTATTGGGTCATAGCTACACCTATGCGATGTCTGTTGTCCCATCTGTAGTTCACCGCAAGATGTCCTTCCCTCATGACTCAAACATAAGCAAAAAAAACACATAAAACCAGAGAGACATAGATAAACGTGGTTCAACCAGTTTGGGCTACGTCCACCCCGAATAACCAGTCCTTCCTTTCTATTATCCAGAAAAATGAAGAGACACAACCTACAACAGATCCACTGTAATATCCTATTTTCTCTCTCACAGTCTCCCGATCTGTTTCTCGCTCCGAGAATACACATACAATACACAGCCGCAATATAATACCCTCATACAAGCGAGGGTTTTCCTTCTAGGGAAAAAAACCTTAAACTATACATAACTTCTACTGTCATATCATCCGCCTAATGAACGGCCCAGATTGACTAGAAATTACTATACTTTTACAAGTCAAATTTACATCTATTTTTAGCTTCAGGGGCTCCATAAAGTCGCAGTCGCCCCCCCTTGGACCCCCCAGGAAGCATTTAATTATGCGCGGCATTGCCGCCCCCATTAAGGTACAGGGGTCCAATGCTGTGATACAAAATAAACAAGATAATCAGGTTCCACACCCAACAATCTCCCACTTGGAGACTGATTGTAGCAACTCCACGGCTGCTTCATTCGCTAGACAATGACTCCTATTTGGACCTAGTTGTTTCTCATATTCATCGTCATTCTTGAAGACCAATAGAAATTGAGCATAATCTCAGTTTCTCCCTGGTTACAGCTTTTGTTAGGATATCTGCAGGATTCTGGCTATTGTGTATCTTTTCCAGCTTCAACTGTCCATCTTCCAACACTGACCGTATGAAATGGTACTTGAGATGTATGTGTTTAGTCCTGGAATGAAATGCTGAGTTCTTTGCAAGATGAATGGCACTTTGGCTATCACTGTATAACATGCCCATATCATGCTTCTTACCCAATTCATCCATAAACCTTTGTAACCAAATCATTTCCTTACTAGCCTATGTAGCAGCAACATACTTTGCTTCTATCGTTGAAAGTGAAACAACACTTTGGATTTTTGAAACCCAACTAACAACTGTTCCACCTACATTAAATACATATCCTGTAGTGCTCCTCCTATTATCTCTGTCACCTGCCATATCTGCATCAACATATCCCTGTAGAGCAATGTTTGAACCACCAAAGCATAATGCTTGATTTGTGGTTCCTCTAAAATATCTGAGAATCCATTTCACTTCCATCCAATGTTCTTTTCCTGGATTTTTCATGCACTTGCTTACAACTACTACTGCATGTGCAATATCAGGCCTTGTGCAGACCATTGCATACATTAAGCTTCAAACTACTGATGCATATGGAACTATAGACATGTAGTCCATTTCTTCTTAGGTCTTGGGGCACATATCCTTATTAAGTTTGAAATGGCTAGCAAAAAGTGTACTAACTGGTTTTTCATTCTGCATCTTAAATATTTTCAACACCTTTTGTATGTACTCATTCTGAGACAGTGTTAATTTGTGATTTTTCCTGTCTCTAGTTATTCTCATACCAAGGATTTATTTTGCAGCTCCCAAATCCTTCATTGCAAATGAATTTGCCAATTTTATTTTGAGAACATTTATTTCCTGCATGTTAGACCTTGCAACAAGAATGTCATATATATACAATAACAATATAATATAGCTCCCATCGTTTTTCCTTTTCAAATAAACACAATGATCAGAGTGACATCTAGTATAACCTTGTTCAGACATAAACTTGTCAAATTTTAGATGCCACTACCTTGGAGCCTGTTTTATGCCATACAAGCTCTTCTTTAACCTGCACACTAATTTTTCTTTCCCTTTGACCTCATATCCTTCTGGTTGCTCCATATAGATCTCTTCCTCCAAATCTCCATGGAGAAATGTTGTCTTTACATCTAACTGTTCAAGATGTAAACCTTCAACTGCTACAGGACTTAAAATAGTTTTGATTGAAGTTATCTTAACAACAGGAGAAAATATTTCATCAAAATCAATACCTTTCTTCTGTGCAAACCCCTTCACCATAAGTCTAGCTTTGTACATTTGTTTTCCTCCATCTTCTTCCTTCAGCTTGTAAACCCATTTATTTTGTAATGTAGTTTTACCTGTAGGCAACCTGACTAAGTCCCAAGTCTGGTTATGCATTAAGGAGTCCATCTCTTCTTCCATGGATAGCTCCCACTTCTTCCTGGTTTCAACCTGCAATGCTTCCTAATAACATTCAGGTTCACCAGAATCAGTCAGCAATAAATAATATAATGAAGGAGAGTATCGTTCAGGGGGTCTACTTATCCTGGTAGATCTTCTGACACCGCTTTCAAGTGTTTGAGGTGCCTGTTGTTGTTGTGGTGGTTGTTATTGTTGTGGTTGTTGATTATTATTATTTTTAGGCACCTTTACTTTTTCTGTGATCTCATCAAGAACTGTGTATTCTTTGTTTTCTTTTCCCTGTTTCTTTTCCTACAACTGATTCTTATACAAGACATTTTTATTGAATATTACATCTTTGCTCCTAATGATTTTGTGATTTTCATAATAATATAAGCGATAACCAAAATCATTAACACCATATCCAATAAAGGTACATTTCTTTGATTTTGCCTCAAGCTTTGTTCTATTTTCTTTATTAATATGGACAAAGGCCTCACAACCAAAAAGCTTTAAAAAAGAGTAGTTTACCTTTTTACCTGTCCATGCTTCCTCTGGAATACCACCATCAAAGGAACTTGAAGGCTCTCTGTTTATTAGATAAACAACAATATCTACAACATCTGCCCAAAATTGTGAAGGAAATCCTGCATGCAACTCATGCACCTTGCATGCTCCATGATTGTTCTATTCATCCTTTCTAACACACCATTTTCTTGTGGTATTCTTGGAACTGTCTTCTCTCTGTGAATTCCATGCTCTGAACATTACCTATCAGACTCTTTGCTGCAATATTCACCTCCATTTTATGATCTGAGACACTTCAACTTATTTCCTGCCTCAATCTCAACTCAAGCTTTCCATTTGTTGAAAGTATCAAATACATAAGATTTATTCTGAATATAATAAATCCAAGTTTTTCTAGTTGCATCATCAATAAAATTAACATAATAACGAGAGCCACCAAGATATGATACCTGAGTAGGTCCCCATACATATTTATGCACAAGCTCTAATTTTTCTCTCTTCTTTTCTTTCCTAACTCCAAGAAATTTGACTCTCTTCTATTTTTCATAAATGCAATTCTCACAAAAATCCAAATCAACATAATTCAAACCCGGCAACACATTTATTGAGTGAAGAACCTTCATCCCCTTCTCACTCATGTGTCTAAGCCTATGATGCCATAATGTTGCATCTGCTCCTTTGGAAGTTAAAGCATTAACAGAGTTAGAAATACCATTGGTTTCCATTCTGTTGTTTTAAAAGAACCTTACCCATTCCAACAATTTTACAAGGTTTATCATCACCCAAACGGACTTTTCCAAAATATCCTTGAACATAGTCATGAAAATATTTCTTATCAAGTGTGGCATGGAATGAGGCCCCTGAATCTACAACCCAAGAATCAGTAACATTTTCAAAAGAAATAGTCAAAGCATCTTGTAACACATTTTTAGCCCCCTAATTTGCTCTCTTTTTTCCATTTTCCCCTTCCTAAATCATAACCATTTACCTCTGTTTTACCTCTTTTATGCACCCTCATCTTGCACTAGTCCAAGCACGGTGACATATTTCGTATAAAATTTATTTTTCATACTTTTATTTCAATTTAGCATTTATTAATTATTTATTACATGATTTCTTACTTTTAATCACTCTTTGTAACTTATCGATATCTCCAATGTTTATTTGGTGGTTAGAGTACTTATCGTGACCATTGATCCTAGTGCAGGATCTGATCTTGTACCATTGTCAGCACAACAAATCCTTGCAGCAGATCCGAACCTCCTTGATCACCACCTCGTTTTGAGCCGCTTCAGCCATGATAGCAAGAGTGATCCAAAGGCAACCGAGACCGAATCTGTGAGGGGTGAAAGCTGGAGATTGGCTATGGCCAGTTCTGCTAACTATCTAATTCTGAAGACCGAACAACTAAATTCTAAATTTGGTTATGTAATCGGTTAAATGATCTATTTTGGCCTTTGGCCAAAGATCTATATAATGTAGAATGTAAATAGGACTAGTGGAGCGAAGGTTTGATAGTAGAAGAGAACAGAAACACAACCAGAGAGGTGGTAGAAGTTCGTTGTATTTTGTTATCGCCTAAATCTGGGCTGGACGATGCATTAACGTATGTACTTGCCTCAGTGAAATAATAAAAGGGAGCTCCGCCTCATGTTTCACAAATTTCATTTCTGTGTTTTGAGCTGATGAATTAATTAAGGTACTGAGTAGAATTTCTATTTAAAAGGGAAACGTGCTGGTTGGCTAGGGCCCAGCCAACCCAACACATTTACCCCATTTCTTGTTTTCCTGTAATTTGTGTTTATATTGTCAAGTGTGATTTAATTTCAAGCACATGCATTCCTATCTGAGTGAAAGCGGATCCGTTGTGTGAAGTAGATAAATTTCCTTTTCCTGCACTTTATTTCAGATTGGTTTCCTCCACCTAGTCCAAGCAAGAGAAATGAACATGCACCAGTGCACGTTGGTGTGATGCAGCAAGCTTTCTTAGTCTACTTCCCGCAATATTCTTTATTTCATTAAATGCTTATGACATGATAAATGTATATTGATTGTTTATTTATTCCTGCACTCTGTTAAGATGAGAAACATTTACGTGTGCAATTTGATTTAACATTATAACAACACTTGCAATAATTAAGCACTCATTTTAAGAATTAAATGCTAAGTGCAGGAAGCTCTAATCCAGTGCAAGAACTAGTTTCTTGTCACGAGATCTAAGTGCTTTGAACCTAGAAAAGTTAAAGCCCTTGCATGAAGTAAAAAGCCTTTAGTAAAGACACCATTTCTACCTTCTGCATAAATCTCTGTTCCTGCACTAGTGCAAGAAGACTGCGATAGTGCATGACATATTAGTGCAAGAAGAAAATATCTAAAGGAGCAGGTTTAAGGGCCCATCTGATGAGACTTCTAAGTGTCTCTGCTAAAGAAAAACACACACTTGGTAGTTAAACAATAATTAGCTAGAGTGATTTCCCTTTTTATCTTTAATTCCCTCTTGCAAATGCATTCTTTCTTGTTCCAGTCTTAGATTATTTTGATGGTTCAAGTTTCCTTTTTCTCTCTTTAATTTGATTCTTCAATCTTTCCTTTAAAGAAAGTAGGGATTTACGTTAGGAAGATTCATACCATCTCTGGCATTGCCTGTGCTTCGTCTCTAAGTTTACGAATCCCCCGAGTTGACAAATTAAGTGTTGAAGAGTTTGCTTAAGTGTAATTCCCGCACCCAACATTTTGGCGCCATTGTTGGGGAGGCGATTTGATTTGGTAAGAATTTTCTGATTATACAATAGAGGTAAATTTTCCTTTATTTTTGTAGTATTGTTTGAAAAAGATTTTTTGAAGGAATTTCACTGGTGTTAATTGATTTCTGAAGCATTTTTTAGAAGTTATTTGTTATTTTTTTATTTTTTTTCTTTTGAAATGAATGCCTAAAAAAGGTAAGGGTTCGAAGCCCACTAAGGGCCAAAATAATTCTAAAAACAATTCTCATATTGGGTCTCCTTCTGTAAGAAGGAAGCCCAATCCAATTCAAACCCATCACGCAGGAACAATCCACCTGGATTCTGGTGATAACAGCTTAAGTGTGGATCGCCCTATTGAGAGCGGTACAATTAAAATAGAAACAACAGTGGACCAAGAAGATCATTTGGAAGGGCCTGATGACAACCAGGTAAGTGAAGAAGAATCCACTTTTGTGTTTCCAATTGTGGATCCTGATACTGTGGTGCAAATGAAGAATACCACCATCAGCTCTCCCTCATTTCCATCGTAAAGTTCATGAAGATCCTGACTCTTTTCTATTCGATTTTGATATTCTATGTAGAAGTTATGATTATTCAACTGATGCTAAAAAATTAAGATTATTTCCTATTACTCTCAAGGACTCAGCTCTACGCTGGTTTATGGGGTTAGGAATAAACACTATAACCTCTTGGGATCAGATGAAGAGAGTGTTTTTGTCTAAATATCAAGAATATTGCAAAACTCGGGACATGTAAGATGAAATTTTTACAATCATGCAGGACGATGATGAAACTCTTGAAGATTACTTAGAAAGATTTTTGTATATTTTACAAAGGTCGAAACTTAAGTTTGATCCCAATACTATTAGAACCTTGTTCTTAAGAGGAATTGCTGATAATGCTAGAAATAATTTGAATCTATTAGGACAAGGTGATATTTCTCAGCAAACTTTTGAACAAATTTGTGAATTATGCAGGAAATTTTCAAGAAATCAGTATAGATCTAGTAAAGGAACTTGAAATATAAATAGAAAAACTGAATCTACTGATGCTATGATTATTGGACTAGAAAAAAAAATGGAAAACATGAAAATTGATATAATGAATACTATTACCAAATAGTTAGACTCTTTAAAATTTCAGCAAAAACTCATGAAGGAACAAGAGTCATTATTTATTTTCTATCCTAAATGTAGAGACAAGCATCCTCCTAAAGAGTGTCCTCTTAATTTGAAAGAAACTAATAAGTGTGCTATTTGTGCAGAAGACCATGTCACAAAAAAATGTCCCTCTATACCAGGACTCAAAGTTGTATTTACAGGGGGACAACCTAAAGTTGAATACTTGTATGCTATGGGAGCAAGAAGAAATTGGCCTCAGGTAGGTACAGGTATGGCTCCTGAATTTTCTCCACACTATCTTGGTTATAATTCACATGCATATTCTTATCCTAACACTAATCATTAGTGGCAGTATGGGAATAAATATCAGCATGGGCAACCGTATCAACCATGGAAACAAGGTTGGAGAGGGCCAACTCATTCTCCATATTCCTACCAGCCACCTATGCAATCATATCCATCTACGCATTCACCTTATTCAATGCCTCAACTTCCAAGTGAGTCTACTCCACCATTAACTTTACCTCTACCCTTTCGACCTCCTCAGTTTCCTGCTCAACCTATGCCAAATCCTAACAATAATAAAAGTGAAAATGATCTATGTAACAAACCCACCTTTACCATTTGAGTACCAATTTATTCTAGTTGGGGTTCATGATATTCAATTAAGATCAGGAAGGACTGTAACATCAAAACATTAGAAGAAACCTATAGTGATTATTGAAGAGAAAGGAGAAGAGGAAACTCTTAAAAATTTTCTGAAAGTTGTCACTAAACAGCCCTTACCCTCTGAATCCTTTCCATCTTCTTCCAACCAACCTCCCTTCCCAGAGAGGCTAGTAGTGGAAAGAAGTGAGCCTATTTCTGAGACTAGTTTGGCATCTGAGCTTCAGAATATTTTCATTAAGATACCTTTGTTTCAAGCCATTAAATATATCCCCATTTGTACTAATATTATTAAGGAAATATGTCTCAAGAAACCTAGGAGGAAGAGAGTGGAACCCCAAACCATTCAATTTTTTGGTAGGGCAGCAGATTTGATGAAGGATGTGTGTCTATGGAAAAATATACTGATCCCGGAAACCCTGTTGTCTCATTTCAGATTGGTAATGTCCTGGTCTCTAATGTTCTAATAGACCTGGGGGCAACCATTAATGTCATGAATAAGAAAACCATGGATCAACTTCAGTTATCTCATCTTCGCCCTACTCCCACTGTGCTTGAATTAGCAGATAGATCTAAAATTAAGCCAGAAGGAGTATTGGACGATGTGATCATCTCATTAGATTCTTGGGAATATCCCGCTGATTTCATTGTGCTTCAGCCAAAGAACCCAGCAGGAGGACATCCCTTTATCTTGGGTCGACCATGGCTTGCTACAGTCGATGCATATATTGGATGTCGTTTCGGTAATATGTATATTTTGCATGGAGATTCTAGGAAGAAAGTTACCTTATACCCTCCTGCCAGATCCATTCAGGACCTTCAAGATACTTTGTGGTTGGATCAAAGCAGTGATGAGGAGACTCAACCCATTTCCCTCAACCATCATTATATTGGGTCTTCAAAAGAAGATGAGATTCAAGATTTCCTGAATAATCTAGAAACTATGCATAATTTTGAGCCATTGAGCCATATTTTTAGCCTAGAATTTCAAGAAAATCATGGTTCTCATTCTTCTGTACCACTACATTTGACCACTCCCTTGAGCACTCCTGAGCCTAACACTACTCTTGTTGAGATTAGCCCTAGTAAATCCTTGCATATTAGTTCAGATTTGGACTCATTTCAACAGGAGTAGCTTGTGAATTTGTTGCAAAACCATCTTAGTGCCTTTGCTTGGGGCTATGAAGATATGAAGGGTATCCCTCCTAAAAATTGTACACATCATATTTATATTCAGGAAGGAACCCGACCCGCTCGACAACCCCGAAGGCAAATGAATCCTGCTCTAAGAGATATTGTGAAGGAAGAAGTACATAAACTCTTTGATGCCGGTTTTATCTATCGTATTTCCGACAGTCAGTGGGTCTCTCCATTAGTGCTAGTACCTAAGAAATATGGAAGATGGCGTATTTGTATTGATTATCGAGACTTAAACAAATCCACTCTCAAATATTACTTCCCTCTTCCTTTCATTGACCAGGTGCTTGATACCCTTGCAGGAAAGCAATATTTTTCCTTTTTGGATGGCTTCAGTGGCTATAACCAGATACAGATTGCACTCGAAGATCAGGATAAAACTACTTTTACATGTCCATGGGGTACATTTGCTTATAAAGTTCTTCCCTTTGGTTTATGTAATGCCTCGGCTACCTTTCAAAGGGCAATCCTAGCCATTTTTGCTGATCTAGAATTTGTAGAAATTTATATGGATGACTTTTCAGTGTTTGGTGATTCTTTTCAGGAAGCTCTCAAAAATCTGGAGAAAGTACTTCTTCGTTTTCAGGAAGCCCATCTCGCCTTGAGTGATAATAAATGTAGATTAATGTGCAAAGCGGGAGTGGTACTTGGCCATTTGATTTCTGGTAAAGGTATCCAGGTTGATCCGGTAAAGATTGAAATCATTCTGCATCTTCCTGCACCCAAAAATCAAAGGGAAGTAAGAGGTTTTTTAGGACATGCTGGTTACTATAGAATATTCTTGAAATTTTTTCTAAGATAGCTGCCCCTCTTTTCTGACTTCTAGCTAAGGATAGTGAATTTTCTTGGTCCACAGCTTTCCAACAGTCTTTTGAAACATTGAAGGGAAAGTTGGTACAGGCACCAGTTTTGAGAGGTCCTAACTGGTCCCTGCCTTTTCACATTTCCTCTGATGCTTTAGATTTGGCTATTGGCACAGCTTTAGAAAAAGAGGAAAATAAGCAATCCTATGCTATTTATTATATTAGTAAGAATTTATCTTCCACCAAATTAAATTATACAGTTACAGAGAAAGAGTTTTTAGCTATAATTTTTGAAATTAATAAGTTCAGGCACTATATTAAAGGATATGAAGTATTTGTACATATTTATCATTCTGCGATTAAGTATTTGATGAACAAACCATTGACTAGTAGTAGAGTGACTAGGTGGTTTCTATTGTTGCAGGAATTTAATGTAACTATTGTTGATAGACCAAGAAAATCTAATGTTGTAGAAGATTTTCTTTCTAGATTAGATAATCCTAGTGAAGCAAATCCTATTAATGATGATTTTCTGAATGAACATCTTTTTTCTATGTCAACAGATTCTCCGTGGTTTGCTGACATTGCTAATTACTTGGTTATTGGGAAAACACCAACCCACTTTTCCACTCGTGAAAAGCGAAATATTATCTAGAAAAGTGATGCATACTCCTAGATTCAAGGACATCTCTTTTACACTAGTCCAGAACTCAGTATCCGTAGATGTGTAAGAGAGGAGGAAGTGTTTGACATATTGAAGTCTTCTCATGATGAACCTTGTGGAGACCACTTCGCTGATAAGAGGAATGCATATAAAGTACTTCGTGTTGGTTACTTTTGGACCTCCTTATTTAAGGATGCCAAACAGTGTGTCAGGCGATGTGATAATTGTCAATGAATGGGTCAGCCTAATCAAACCAATGAAATGCCTTTATGCCCCCAAGTTATGATTGAGCTGTTTGAAAAATGGGCTATTGATTTTATAGGGCCAATAAATCCAATGTCATTAAGTAAAAAGCATATTTTGGTTTGTATATATTTTGTTACAAAATGGGTAGAAGCTAAAGTTGTTTCCTTTGCTACAGAAAAAGTTGTTGTTGATTTTCTTTTTACAGAAATATTTACTAGATTTGGTGTGCCTAGAGAAATTGTTTCTGAAAATGGTCCGCAGCTTATTTCTAATCTGGTACAGGGTGTGATGGAGCAATACAAGATCCGGAACAGGAAATCCACGCTGTATCACCCTCAAGCAAATGGCCAGGTGGAATCCATGAACAAAGTGATCAAATCCATTTTTACAAAGACAATAAATATGCATTAGAAAGACTGGGTTGAAATATTACTAGAAGCTTTGCGGGCATACAGAACCACTTGGAGAAATAGCACGGGACATACACCATATGAGCTGGTATATGGTAAACAGGTTCTGATACCAATTGAGTTCCAAATCAAAACCTTCAGAACTGCAGTTTAGTTAGGACTAGATCTCTCTAAGGCACAACAACAACTTCTTCTCCAATTAAATGAGTTAGATGAATTTCGTAGGGATGTTGTTCAACAGAACATACTAATTCAGCAGCAACGCAAAAGGTGGCATGACAAGTCTATTCAGAAAAAGAAATTCCAACCAGGTGATTGGGTACTCCTTTATGATTCTAGATTTAAAATTTTTAAAGGGAAGTTCCATACACGTTGGATGGTACCTTATGAAGTGATCTGAGTATTTGAGAATGGAGTAGTAGAATTTAAAACTATTTATGGACAAAATTCAGTATTCTTGGTAAATGGACACAGATTAAAGAAGTATTTTCAGCCACTTGCCAGGAAATATTTTACACAACAAGTTCAACAACAATTCGGGACGATAGTGGTGAATGATAATACCAACCTTTTGAAAACATGAATTCTTCTTCTTCTTAAAGAAAAAATATTTTTTAAATAAAAATTAAAGAAAAAAAATATTTTCCTGTAATTATGAAATCAGTTCGCTGACATGATTGCAGAAGGATCAACCTGAAAACCAGCGTGCTGGCAGGAAGACGAAAAATTTCTAATAAAAGTAGAATGTTGATTGATATTTAGATATGCTAGCGACCACCAAGTAAAATCAGGTTCAACAGAACCAACCTTTATACAATTGGGGTAATTAGCATGGATATTTTTTTTTCAAGTAATGCTTAATTATCGCTGTAGTTATTTTTCTTGCACCAGTGCAGGCAGACCTTCCAAAAAAATTCCGCCTTTCTTCAAATTCCACTTTCTTAATATTCCCTCAGTTTTCTTCTTTAATCCCAAAATGATTAACCTTCCCATATTCTTCTGAATTTACCCTGTCCGTTTCGTAAAAATCCCACTTTACCCTTGAAATTGTTTTCCCTATCCCACTTTTGTTTATCCCCTCTTTGGTACTATTCCTGGAATCCCTATAACAAAATTCCTTCCCATTCTGAAATTTCCCTTTTCCCACTTCTTTGTTCCCTCATGAATTCATTGTAGGATCTCGTGCACAAAGAGCAAAAGGATATGCTCTGAAGCATCAAGAAAGGGTGAAGAAAATTTCCAGTAAAAGTTGAGGAAGCCATGTTGAAAGTCCAACCTATATTTTACTTAAATTACTTGTTCTTTTTTTAGATATTATGCTTGCACTAGTGCAAGCATGTCGTACTATATAATAATGCAAGAAGAATGGTACCAACAGAATAGCATAATTTAAGCGGTGCAAGAAGACCAGTGCAAGCATGCACCCTGTCAAAAACATAGTACAATTTGTTCTTTTCACATCATACGAAAGTGGTCGTCATGAAGTTATAAGAAGTCCTTTCACTTAGTCGATGAGTACTTGTGCTATCATATTAACTAGGAGAAAATTATTTAAAGTACAAGGTGTTTTTAAGATTAAGAATCATGATTATTTTTTTTAATAAATGTTAAAATTCTTTTTTGAATAATGAAGGAGTGTGGAAGTGTTTAACCATTGCTTGGATATAATTTCCCTTTCCACCTTAATCCTATATGTCCTTCACTTGTAATGATTACCTCACCTAGCCGTTAAAATGCTGCCGCAAGCACCAATCCGGCACAATCTCAAATATGCCACGTGTCCACGACTATTTTAGTGGAATGAATGGGTGATAAGATGGAAGGGATGGTGGACAGTTGGATCCCTATCTATAAGAACCAATTTTCCCGGTGTTGCATGTAGATTCTTGACTGTTCATAACCATTAAGAAACGATGCCGCTTGTTCGAAGAGACCCTTCATCTCTCAGTATGGTAGAATAGAATGCTGAGTATCACAATAGTCTTGCACTATTGGGAGACTCAGGATTTCTTCAATTCTTGCAGAAGTTTGACAGGCACAGCAGTGAAGTGGCCCTACAATTTTCCAGAAGTTTCAAAAATGGCCAAGTGAAAATTGAGCCTCTAAAATTTAAGGTTACGGAGGATTTTATACCAGCAGTGACAGATTTTGAAAATACTGGTAAGGAATAAATGGAAGTGTTTCGTCGTCAACAAGAATATGAAGGTAGATTGGAAGAAAGGAATTCCGCGCAGTGCCCTGCTAGGATAGTGGCGGGACCTCCTTTTCATCCTACAGAAATTCATGATCTGTGATGGAAGGTACTCCCTCACTTTTGTGTACCATTTTAGGATGTTGCAGAATTTAGAAGGCGGCTGGAACGTCCGGTGGAGGATTGATTTCCCCTATTTTTTGCTTAAGAGCTTGGAAAAAATGGCCAAGGGTGTGCAGTACGCACGGGCATACCAGGCAGACAAGAAGATATACCACCATGACCTGATAAATATTTTGGTCCAGAAACAATTAGAAATCAGAGGCATGACCTGGGAGGAACTTTTAAAACAGCTACATAAAAAGATAGCTATTGGGAAGGAGATAAAGGACCCCACCAGTACAAGCAAGGGTCCGGGTAAGAATGAAAAGGGGTGTCCTTCTTGCACCAATGAAAAAAGTAAACGACCTGAAAAATCAACAAAATAAAGGGCCCCATATCCAAATAAGAAGACAGTTGGTGCACCTGTTGAAGAGACTCCTTCTACACCACCAGTACAGGCATAGAACCCTGAAGAAGACAACCTGTCAGTCCTTGTAGACGCAGCAAAATCTGTAGAGGTCGAAGATGACACTCTGTTGGTCGATTTCATTAAAAAGGCTCAAAAAAATAATGAAGAATCTAGTGCAGGAAAGGAATCACAGTCCCCATAGGACGTTGAATCCCCTCTTGCGCCAGTGCAAGAAGAAGAAGAAGAAGAAGAAGAAGAGGAAGAAGTGTTTACTGAAACCTCAAGGGATACTGAGGTCCCTAAAGAAGATACTACCCCTGTCGAGACAGAAGAAGAAGAATTTCTTGATACTGAGATCCCTAAAGAAGGTACTGCCCCTGTCGAGACAAAATAAAAAGAAGATTCGGTAACTCCTCTTGCTCGAATAGTTGAGCTAGAGCTTTAAGTGCAGAACTTAGAACAACTCATAGCTAAAGCGCAGGAGGATAAAGAACAGAGTAAAGAAGAATTAACTGCGGAGATCCAAAAAAAGAAAGAAGTTAGAGTTTGGAAGTACCGAGCTGCGCAATGTTTCAAGTGACTTAAAAGGGTGAAAAAGAAACTAAAGAACATCAGAAAGAAGAAGTTTAAAACATTGTAGGCTGATGTCAGTATGTCAGAGCAGCATTGAGCTAGAATGCTCAAAGTTTTGAAGGTTTTTTGCAAAGGTAAAGAGTTGTGTGAGGACACACAATAGCTTAGGGATGGGAGGATGTTAGCCCCCTAATTTTCTCTCTTTTTTTCCATTTTCCCCTTCCTAAATCATAAACATTTACCTCTATATTACCTCTTTTATGCACCCTCATCTTGCACCAATCCAAGCACGATGACATATTTCGTATAAACTTTATTTTTCATAATTTTAATTCAATTTAACATTTATTAATTATTTATTACATTATTTCTTACTTTTAATCACTCTTTGTAACTTATCTATATCTCCAATGTTTATTTGGTGGTTAGAGTACCTACCGTGACCACTGATCCTAGTGCAGGATCTGATCTTGCACCATTGCCAGCACAGAAAATCCTTGCAGCAGATCCAAACCTCCTTGATCACCACCTCGTTTTGAGCTGCTTTAGCCATGATAACAAGAGCGATCCAAAGGCAGCCGAGACCGAATCTGTGAGGGGCGAAAGCTGGAGATTTGCTACAGCTAGTTCTGCTAACTGTCTAATTATGAAGACCGAAAAGCTAAATTCCGTGTTTGGTTATGTAATCAGTTAAATGATATATTTTGGCCTTTGGCCAAAGATCTATACAATGTAGAATGTAAATAGGACTAGTGGAGCGAATTTTTGATAGCAGAAGAGAACAAAAACATAGCCAGAGAGGTGATAGCAGGTCGTTGTATTTTGTTATTGCCCAAATCTGGGTTGGATGATGCATTAACGTATGTAATTGCCTCAGTGAATTAATAAAAGGGAGCTCTACCTCATGTTTCACAAATTCCATTTCTGTGTTTTGAGCTGATGAATTGATTAAGGTACTGAGAAGAATGATTATAAAGGGAAATGTGCTGGTTGGCTAGGGCCTAGCCTACCCAGTACATTTACCCCATTTCCTGTTTTCCTGTAATTTTTGTTTATATTGTCAAGTGTGATTTAATTTCAAGCACATGCATTCCTATCTGAGTGAAAGCGGATCCATTGTGTGAAGTAGATAAATTTCCTTTTCCTGCACTTTCCTTCCCTGCAATTTATTTTAGATTGGTTTTCCTCCGCCTTGTCCAAGTAGGAGAAATGAACCTGCACCAGTGCACGTTGGTGTGATGTAGCAAGCTTTCTTAGTTTACTTCCCACAATCTTCTTTCTTTCATTAAATTCTTATGATAGGATAAATGTATATTGATTGTTTCTTTATTCCTGCACTCTGTTAAGATCAGAAACATTCACGTTTTATGTGTGTAATTCAATTTAACAGTATAACATCACTTGAAATAATTAAGCACTCATTTTAAGAATTAAATGTTAAGTGCAGGAAGCTCTGATCCAGTGCAAGAACTAGTTTCTTGTCACGGGATCTGAGTGCTTTGAACCTGGAAAAGTTCAAGCCCTTGCATGAAGTAAAAAACCTTTAGTAAAGACACCATTTCTACCTTCTGAATAAATCTCTGTTCCTGCACTAGTGCAAGCAGACTACGATAGTGCATGACAAATTAGTGCAAGAAGGAAATATCTAAAGGAGCAGGTTTAAGGGCCCATTTGATGAGACTGCTAAGTGTCTCTGCTAAATAAAAACACAGACTCAATAGTTAAACAATAATTAGCTAGAGTGATTGCCCTTTTTATCTTTAATTCCCTCTTGCAAATGCATTCTTTCTTGTTCCAGTCTTAGATTATTTTGATGGTTCAAGTTTCCTTTTTCTCTCTTTAATTTTATTATGCAATATTTCCTTTAAAGAAAGTAGGGATTTACATTAGGAAAATTCATACCATCTCTGGCATTGCTTGTGATTCGTCTCTAAGTTTACGAATCCCCCGAGTTGACAAATTAAGTGTTGAGGAGTTTGCTTAAGTGTAATTCCTGCATCCAACACACATCATCTATCACATTTACTTCATGATTTTTTTCTTGCTGTGTGTCTCATTATTTTCCCTTCCAAGATCTACAGTATTTCTTCAGGTGTCCTTTCTTTCCGCATTTCCAGCACATTATCCCCGATCTGGACTTGGATCTGCCTTTCCTTGATTTACTGTGATATCTTGAGCTCTTTCCTCTTTCCATTTTTCTTCCCCTAGACTCTGCACTCAAAGCATTAGCCGATGTCTCACCGGAGCTTTTCCATCACATTTCCTCGCTAAGGATAGCACCGACAACATCATCAAATTTTAAATTAATAGATCCAGAGACAGAGTTACTAATGGCCATAATTAAACCATTCCAACTTTCTGGAAATGAGCACAAAAATAACAGAGCTCTAACTTCATCATCAATGTTTATCCCTACGTAACTTAACTGACTAGTAACTGTATTAATATCATTTAAATGGTTTGCAACAGATCCACCTTCCGACATCTTCATATTAAATAAACGTTTCATAAGAAATACCTTGTTTGAGGCCGAGGGTTTTTCATATAGTTTCGCCAACGCCTTAATCAAACCCTCTGTTGTTGTTTCCTTCGAAATATTGAAGGCTAATGATGCTGTGAGGCACAACCATACTGTTCCGAGTGCCTTTCTATCAATAATATCCCATTATGCATATGTCATAGTCATCGAATTCTTTGTTTTCCGCTCAATGGTAGGTACAAATCTTTTTGATACAGATAATCTTCCATCTGCATCTTCCACAGCGAGAAGTTTTGGCTGTTAAACTTCTCGACCCTAAACTTACCATCTTCTGCCATTGCTCCCACTCGAACAAGGAATCCTTCTTTCCTGTGAGTTTATCAGCCAAATAGACCTTCGGCTGTGATACCAGTTGTTATAAAATTATATATATACCAGAGCAATGAAACACATAAAATATGCGGAAAACACAAGAACACAAAACACATAAAACTAGAGAGACAAAGATATACGTGGTTCACCCAGTTTGGGCTATGTCCACCCCAAATATCCAGTCCTTCCTTTATATTATCCATCAAAATGAAGAGACACAACCTACAACAAATCCGTTGTAATATCCTTTGTTATCTCTCACAGTCTCCCTATCTTTTTCTTGCTCCGAGAATACAAAGACAATACATAGCCGCAATACAATACCCTCATACAAGTGAGGGGTTGCCTTCTAGGGCAAAAAACCCTAAACTAAACATAACTTCTACCGTCAAATCATCCGCCTAATGAACGGCCTAGATTGACTAGAAATTACTATACTTTTACAAGGCAATTTTAAATATGTTTTTAGCTTCGGGGGCGCTGCCCCCGAAACCCCTCGCCAGGGGGGCTCCATAAAGTCACAATCGCCCCCCCCTGGAACCCCCAGACAAATTTTAATTATGGGCGGCGTTGCTACCCCCATTAAGGTACAGGGTTCCAACGCTGTGATACAAAATAAACAAGATAATCATGCTCCACACCCAACCATCTCCCACTTGGAGACTGATTGTAGCAACTCCACCGCTGCTTCATTCGCTAGACAATGAATCCTCTTTGGACCTGCATGTTTCTCATATTCATTTTCATTCTTGAATACCAATTGAAACTAAGCATAATCTTAGTTTCTCCCTGGTTACAACGTTTTTTAGCATATCTGCAGGATTCTGGCTAGTGTGTATCCTTTCCAGCTTCAACTGTCCATCTTAAAATACAGACCATATGAAATGGTACTTGAGATGTATGTGTTTAGTTCTAGAATGAAATATTGAGTTCTTTTCAAGATGAATGGCACTTTGGCTATCACTGTATAATGTGCCCATATCATGCTTCTTACCCAATTCATCCATAAACCTTTGTAACCAATTCATTTCCTTACTAGCCTCTGTAGCAGCAACATACTCTGCTTCTGTTGTTGAAAGTGCAACAACACTTTGGATTTTTGAAACCCAACTAATATTTGTTCCACCTACAGTAAATACATATCCTGTAGTGCTCCTCCTATTATCTCTATCACCTACCATATCTGCATCAACATATCCCTGTAGAGCAATGTTTGAACCACCAAAGAATAATGCTTAATTTGTGGTTCCTCTCAAATACCCAAGAATCCATTTCACTGCCATCCAATGTTCTTTTCCTGGATTGTTCATGTACCTGCTTACAACTCCCACTGCATGTGCAATATCAAGCCTTATGCAGACCATTGCATACATTAAGCTTCCAACTACTGATGCATATGGAACTTTAGACATGTAGTCCATTTCTTCTTGGGTCTTGGGGCACATCTCCTTACTAAGTTTGAAATGGCTAGCAAAAGGTGTTGTTAGTGTGAATCTTAATTCCAAGCATACGAAAAAATACCACTTTAGCTATGTATAAAAAATAGCCCTAATAGCAAAGATGGCTACCAATATCCTTAGATCTATGCATTAGAAGAAATTAATCAGTAGAAAAAACAAGATTTACTCCATGAATCCAATAAAAAAGACAAGAATATGTTGAATGAATTTTGTATTAATGGCACCTGGGAGGAAAACACAGGAGGGTGTTCCCAGTTCTCCTCAATGGGATGGGTTCTTATAAGTCCTCAGCACTTCAGATCTAAAATTCCTCTCTCTTGATGGTGTAGAAAACCCAGACAAAAATGGTAGCAAAATATGACTATGATGGTGGATCAAAGTCAGACCAAAAGTATAGATCCAGAGTGATCTTTAGGCAACAAAAGGTGGTAAATGAATGAGAAAACCCTTCTATTTATAACAAAATATTGAGTTAGTCTAGATATTAGTGCATAATTAAAATATTATTAACCAAATCAAGATCCAACTTTTATGGAATATTTTATTATATTTGTTGGAGGGAAAAGGAATTTGACTTGGGTCAAATCCCTTTATTTGTAAATAATAAATAAATAAATGATTTATTTATCATTTTAAGAATGTGGTTGACTAATAATCAAATAAATAATGATTTATTTAATTATTTAAGGGTGATTTAGTCATATTCAACAAAGAATATTATTTAAATAAGGTTTAAATAATTATTCTTAGGAAATAATAAGATAAATAATGATTTATCTAATTAATTTCCCTATTTTGGGTTAAATATAACTAGAAATATTAATTAAATTGTTGTTTAACTAATTATTCCTTGAGGAGAATCAAAAAAATGTAGATTTATTTAATATTTCCTCATGGGGTTTCCTATTTAGACCATAAACAACTTAATAAAGGTGGTTTACCAAGTTATTTTTCATAGTGAATGCAATTTTACTTAGGGTAAAATTGGTCTTACATGGTGTACTTGGGTCCATCTAAAAAAAATGTGCTAGATGACCAAAAAATGGTGTAACAGATTGCCCTCTAGCGTGCGAGCGTTAGGAGCTAATCGTATGACCGAAGTACGTTGTAAGAACTCAATCACTAGAAATCGAGGGGGAAGTCAAAGAGAGATAGATATAAGGTAGACCAAAGTGTTGAAAGGACTAGATCCTGAGGAGGCAAGACTTACAGGTGCGACAAGTCTCTTTTATGAGTGATTACCTGTGCTATAGGCGGTGGGGGAGGCATACCTATGCCCGCCGAGACAAAGTACAAAGAATAAGGCATCCAGTAAGCAAGGGACTGAACAATATAGTACATGCTGGCATAAAAATGAGCCAGATAAACAACATGATAATGAATCCTGCATACATATTTTTCCTGGGATAACAGCCAGGACTTGTACAATAATATCTAAGTACACGAGATATAAATACAACCCATATGCCCTTGTAAATAGGAAAGGGCTCTGAAAATCTGACTGATACATGCAATCAAAAATGCATTGCAAGCGACTGAGGCCAACATCATCAAATATATGGAGATGCATCAAAGGCTGAAAAGAAGAGGTCATCCAGGCATATGGGGGGCTGCTTGTAGGGCCACCCCCTCATGAGGGCTTAGACATCTCACACACACCCGAGAATCACTGATATCAGTTGTTGCATCACTGGACCATCTAGTATATAGATCTCGATCATGTTGAAAGGAGTTGGAGCTAAGAAACAATCAAGTCAAATGGAAATAGGGAGTCCCTTTTCCTGATCTGAGGCACCGAACAAGAGTGGAAGATGGAACCAAGGTACACCGCCCTCAAGACCTGTCTTCTGGAATGAATGAGCTGATGTCAACAGAAGGAGGTCCGCCATAGGTGAGGCAATAAGGGATCCTCAACTAAGGCACGAGAGAAAATAGTAGAGAGACTGACAGATTGACACCAAGGATGATGACGAAATGGGGGGTACTGAATAGAGGATGGACGACTTCCTTTGTTAGAGCATAAAGGGCATGGATGACCTAGCAGCAACTGAAACAATATCATGAGGGACAGGGGATAGTGGGACTGAAGGCCATAATATGCGACACAAGAGAGGAACCAAGAAATGAAGGATGGAGGACTATAATGGGATACAAAGGGACTCGGGATAGAATCCATGAATGCAATTATGACTCAATTCGGATGCTCTAAACAAGGGCGACTCGATGGTGCTGCCACACAGAAAAAAGGTCCAATGGGGACCATGAAAACATGAGTACATGATGTTTACTCATGACAAAGATCGACACAAGCATGGACAAGTATGAAGGCAAAGGGGTGCCCCCAAGTACAAGTGGGGTAGGTGAAGAATTTCAACTTTGAGGAGTGGTGAAGTGACCCTTCTTGGACAAAATGTGTCCTGGTGAAGTATCAAATCATGAAAAAACTAATAGATACCCATTTGAGGGCTCGGTGAGAGCTTTCCAATGGTACAGGCGGTTTGGAAAACTAAGCTACGATTTGGTCACAGTAGGTGAAATTAAAATCAGAGTTTTCTCTTTTAATAAGGCATTTTCCCTTAAAATTCACTCATTTTCATGTGGAGCTTTGGTGAATGTAGAGAGGAGAGAAGGCCCTAAATCTTGTGGCGATCTTAGCGGACAAACCGACCGTTTTAATCGAGATCCGTTAGTTGCAGGTAAGAGGCCTAACCCTACTCTTTATTTTCAGTGGATTGAAAGTTTAGATTAGGTCCCTAGGGCTTAGGAATAGACCCTTTCTCCTCTTCATGGCTGGGTCGCACTTTTTGGGACAAAAAGTGCGACCTGGGTACCAGGTTCTGAGCAAAAAAGTGCGACCTATCCCAGGTTTGGGCATAAAAAGTGAGACCTGTCAGGGAGGGGTTTTTCTGTACTGTTTTTTGGCTGAGCACTTGGTTTTTATGATGAGATATAGTATTTCCTATCTGTATACTAAAAAATATGATGGTTTAGTGTAGATATGGTAGATTTACGGATCAACTGGAGAGAGAGAGAGACCTGGGCGCATTACGATCGGAGATCCAGGAGGATCAAGGTGTCCGTAGTGCATTGGCCAGGTTTTGGGTTCTGAAGTTTGTGGAGAACCCTTTGATGAGAGCTGGAGAGCCCGTATTGGCCTGGATTGTCAGCTATTGGGATCCAAACCATAAGGTCTTTATAGTGCAGGAGCACCGGATCAAGTTGACGGTGCAGGATATATATTTCCTGACTGGTCTCCCACCACTTGGGATGGTAGGGAATACTCAACCAGTATTATCGTGGGGGCGGAATATCATAGAGTTTGTAGAGCACCATTGTCGACCAGATCTCCAATTCAAGGGGACTCAGATACCCATCGAGGATTTGGAGAGGTTAGAAACCCATGCTGCAGATCCTGGGCAACCAAGCACTCCACCACATCACTGGAGGGCAGATGGTGCTTGTGGAGAGTGTTTTGAGTGGGACCTAATATGGGTGGGCCCAGATGATGTTGTCATCATTGAAACGATAGTTGTCATTATGCAAGTGGCAAGTAAACCATGACTGTGCATATGGTACGATTTTTTGCTCGTTCTTCTTTGAGAAGATCCCAACACTTCGACCTCGCATACAGCTCCAAGATGGGGGCCTGAGAGAGCCTAGGATGTGCCGGTGGGGGCGACTAATGTGAAGAGGAGGAGGTGGGGTGGTTGGACAGGTGTTCCGACCCAAGTTATTTGTTCATTGGGATCAGATGCCACTGTATATAGACGACTATCCCTATAGTGGGATGAGTTATTTTGGGGATCCGGATTTGCCACTGCTGCCTGGTCGAATATGGGGGCCCGATGGTAAGTGAAAAATTTCTAATCTTTTATGTGCATGTAAAGGTCTAGAATATTGTATGTCATATAGATTCTTTCACTGTTGGTATGCAGATACAGCACCAATAAAACCGACCGAATATATGGGACGACCTGCAGTATCAGGGACCGCAGGACCTAGTGGACCGAGGGCGAAACAAAATGACGATTCAGTGGCCCTCCTGGAGGAAATCCATCATAGTTGTGAGAGGGTTCTGACCGGTGTTTCAGAGCACGACTAGCAGGACTTAGATGACCAGTACATAGAGCCATGTATTGGTCTACCCTCTGAGTGGCGAGGGGTCATGCAGCGCATGGCAATGGCCGGACATGGTATGAGTGATCTACAAGTTGCGAGAGCATAGCCATTGTCTCAGGATCCTCCAGATAGTGATTAGTGTGTAGGGGCAGGTGGTTCCCCCAGTTTTGAGTTTTGTAACATGCTATGGGCATGTCATATGTATCAGAGTGGATGGAATCTAAAACATTTTATATGACACATATTATGGATATGCATCGTTTTGATATTTTTATGTTATTGTCTTGTGTTAAATGCGTGTGCTAAATGCCAATCTAGAATATGGTTTGCAATGCTATATACATGATGATTTTGTGCTCTAGGTACATGAATGAATGTAATGATTTCAAATTCACGCATGAAAAGCTTCACTCATAAATATCTTCTAAAAAGGATAGGATTATGCACACGATAGACATCATTCAATTGCATGACAAGAAGTAGGGAATCTAAACGAACATGTAGGTGGAGGATGCGATGTGAAATGGCATCAGCTAATAAACCTCACACTGCATCATATTCGGCTTGATTATTGGTCACAGTACCAATGCATACCTCGTTCGAGAGAACAAGGGAGAGCAAGGGGGTAAAAATGGCCCAACCTGCTGAGGCTATATTCTTGGAGTAGTGAATTTCACCATCAGCAAAACTGATATAAGGTGTGGATGGGAGGTCCATATGAAAGGTGCCACAAGACAATAAATGAGAGGATGATGAACAATTTTGGCAACCTGAGAACGAAGTAGAAATTGAACGCACTCCACAGGAGGGAGTGATCTGGGTAGGATGTCTACTACTCACACACCGATGGTGAGGTGGAGTGTGGGAGCTATCGGAGGTGTAGCTTGCACTGAGATCAAGAAATTCACCATAGGCATGGATGGTTCCATCCCGTTTATGGGCAAGAACGATGAAGTCAGGGGTGAACATGGCTTCCATGATGTCATCATCGCAATAGAAGATGGAGTGGCTGGAGGAAGGGAGACCACATGACGCGAAAAATCTACCTAACTCATCATTATGAGAAGAAATTTTCACATGTTCATCGCCATGGGGGATGATGGAAGAACAAGCAGATAAGGGATCTACTGATGCTGAGCCAAGGGTAATTACTGATGGGAGGTTAAGCGAAACAATAGGGGAAGATTTGGAGCAAGCTTCCACCCAGGGTCTCATGGATGATGAAAGGTAGAGGATGGTGGCTGCATGCTCCTTCATCTCGACATCAGGAGGGGTAATGTAAATGAAAGCGGGTAAATCCTCAGTCTAGCCTATAGCATACTGCGCAAGTACGAGATAAGAGAATTGGTTTTTTTCAATCTCGTACTCCCGAACTACCTCTAACGAGGAGCGGTAATGCGTAAGGCGGGGACAATGGTGAGAATAATGGCTATGTAGATCACACAACACATAAGGTTGTTTAGTTTGAATAGTTTTAGGATTCTTGGTTGCAGTTGAGGAAGAAATAGAGGCTTCAAGGACCGTAGACTCAGGGAACGCAACTTTAACCATGGGCTTGATACGAGGCAGTTCATGAATGTTATGGGTGGCATGGCCGAAGAAATCACACAGAGAATAGGGATTTGTGGGAATGGGAGGTGCAAGGTCCGTTGGGGCAGCCTTGTCCTTGGAGGCCCTCTTGCGAGCTTTTACCTTCTTACTCAAAGCAGTTGCAACAGGAGGTGGTTCCTGTTGAGGTGGTTGAGGCACTGTTGTTGTGGTAGAAGTCAAGGGGACTGGTTGAACCGAGGTCAAATCAAGATAAGGTTTGGGTTGACCTGGCAGGGTAGCAGCTGGAGGATCAAGGTACCAGACGAGAATCCAAAGGGTCAAGTTAGGAAGAGAGAGGGTGGCCATGACAGGTGCCGTATAAACTCCTGGTGGGGGGGCTAAGAACGGTATCTGACCGGAGGGGTAATGGCCAGGCGAGACGGCTCATAAATGGTTAAGGCCTGGAGGAACCATTCTAGGAGGGTAAAGAGGCTCATGAGCACCATCTGAAGGGCCAGGGGGAGGAGGTCCAGAAGGCTGAATTGAAGGGCTAGGAGTAGGTTGTGGAGGGTGAGGAGGCTGCTGACTAGATGAGGCGGGTCGTTTGAGGGCAGCCCGAGACGATTGCATCATGCAAACATTCGATGAGCTGGGATCAGAGATAGGAGGAGGAAGACCAGGGAATGTACCAAGAAATGAGGAGTCTTTGTAGATTCCGAGTGAAACACTGGTCCAGGGATTGATGGTTTTCTTGTTGGCCATCGAAGAGATAGTGGACTCATTGGAGGTCTGAGACTTCAGTTTGTAATATGTCAACTAGTCAATGGTGACTATCTTTCCGTTATGAGGGAAGGACATCTTGCGGTGGACTTCAGAAGGGAAAACATACATCGCATAAGTGTAGCTATGACCCAATAGAATGTTGTAATCCAAGGGGGAATCTATGACTTCTATGTCAACGCAAACAGTCTTGCCCGCAAGAGTAATAGGACAATTGCGGAATAAGCCGATGGGCTGGGAGGCATGGCCATCCCACGCTCGAAGAGTGATCATGAAAGGAGCCAACTTAGGTGATCTAAGTTGCTTCCAAACCGAAGCAGACATCACACAGGTGGATTCCCCCTCATCAATAATGCACTAGGAAACGTTAGTGTTCCGGATCTTGACTGGGATTTGGAAAGCGACAGAGGCAGGGAGAGGAGGATGTTCTGACCGATCAACATCAAAGACAATCAATCTATCGTCGAAAAGATCTACAACACCCATGGAAGATATCAGAGCTTTTCATCATGAAGGGCATGACTGAAGGAGTTCCAACGTTGAAATGGCAACAGGGGATTGTGCCAAATCATCTACTATGCAATACAAATGGGCAGCTTTTCCGGAAGCAGAATTTCGGCATAGTGGTCCCTTAGGGATCTTGGTATGAACCTTTGCCTTGGGCTGATGGATCTATAAGGGACCATTAGGTGTCTAAAGAGGCTCTGTAGAGACCGAAGGAGGCAGCTCGGGGACAGACGTAGCGGGAGGCTTGTTTTACTGACGGGACCAAGTCTGAAGATTGATGTCTGCGGTTAGAGGTTAATCATATTTCATCATGAGAATTTGGTAATCGGAGGTACCAGATGGAAGAGTTTGAGTGGCCACCTGACCTTCAGCTGGTTGGGTAGTCACAAATCCTTGCTGAGGGAAAGGATCAGTAAGCATAGCTGGTTGACTAGGTGCAGCACTGGGAGGGACAGAAAGGGAGGCTTGTTGTCCTCGCAATTTTTCTTGAGACTCCCACAGTTGCCGCATCTGTGGTAAAAGAGGAAAATCATGTGTGTAATTACCATAAACACCACAGCAAGAACAAGGCTTGTTCATGCGAACAATCCTGTCCTGCTTGGGCTGGGTGCCTTGTTGCTGGTTAGTAGTGTTAGGAGCATTATTTTGAGGATCAGGTCCAGGATTACCAGGAGCAGACTGATTTCTAGTTCCTTTCCTCTTCTTTTTGGAGGGAGGAGGGTTAGTCGTGCCCTGCTGTGCATATACCTGTCCCTGAGGGGGCAGTGGTTGTTGTTGCGGGGGTTGAGAAGGCAAGGGAGGAAGCGCTGCTAATGCTGGAGGAGCTGGAGCACCAAGCTGTGGATACGGATAATAAGGAGGTTGGGTAACAATGTGGTAAAAAAGAGGTTGGGAAAAAAGAGGAGGCATGCCGTATCCTAGATACGTGCTATCGGGAGGGGGAAAAGTGCAGGAGGTGCTGGCCCCACCCTGAGGAAAGCCATAGCTCATGGGAGGCTGAGCGTATGGATTAGAGAGAGCTCTAACGATATCGTCGGCGGCATGAGGTGACCCCGGTGCATTGGCACCACCGGTTCTAGGAATATTAGGTAGAACGATATAAACATAACCTGACTGAGCGTAGATTAGGTCATATTTTAACGCAATTTGGAGAGTGGCTTCTTCGGTTTGAGGAAAGTGTGATGCGACATCTTTCCCGATAGGTGGAAAAAGAGATCTAAGGAGCCAGTCCTTCTAGACACGGTCTTCAAAGGTAGAAGCTCGACATAGGCTCTTTCTTCTCCGCCATTCCTGGACATGGTCGGAAAGGCAGGTCGCAAACGATTGACGAAAAGAAGTCAAGAGTTTGGTACCAGTGTCATAATGAAGGGGAAGCTGGAAGTAAGATATAAAATCCCAGGAAATAGTTGAAAAGGTGGTATGAGAGGAAGGGGCCTAATCAAAATACCACTTAGAAGCTTCACCAGTAAGCATACGTTGGAACAACCGAAGATGGACATAGTCATTGGTAATGGATTTAGATGAACACCAGAGGTGGAAAGATCGAACACGATTTGTAGGATCTTCTCCAGCAAGGCCTTCAAACTTTGGGATGTCGGAAGGGAGATTCGTCGGCATAACAGGCCAAATAGTGTCATGGTGTATAGGGTCATTTATCAACTAGTCAAAATCGGGGATGCTAAGGCCTGCCATGAAGGGGAGCAAGGGGGCAGCTGGAGTAGTGTTCGTTGCGGTCCCACTAGTGATATTCCCAGCATGAGGGCTAGGGTTACCACCAACATTAGGTCCTGCACCAAACATGGTGAAGGTGTCAGGGGGAGAACCGAAGGCGGAACGAGAAGGAGAACTCGAAGGACCAGAAGAAGAGTCGGTGTGTGGAATCGGTGGAGGACTAACTTGAACCCTACGAGGAGGAGTAAGTCTTCCTACTGGAAACTGAGGATGAAGGCCAAGAAGTCTCCGAGATAAACGCCTTTGTGGCACAATGATGAGGACACAAACATGGCACAAAGGAAAAAGAGTCTGACATGGGCAGGGAGGTGCAGGATCAACTGATTACAATGTCGAAACAAGGGCAGAGAGGTGCATGATCAACTGATTTCAATGTTTTAGAGTCTTTGCTTGGTAGTGTTAACCAAGCCCTTTTTTTCTTAGGGTGTGTGTGTGAAGTGTGTAAACTTTAATTTTTAAACCCAGAAATTTGTAGAGAAAAAGAAAAAGTGTGTTGTATAGTTGCAAATAAACTTGCAAATGACAGTATATAAGCCTGCAAAAACAAAAAATAAACAGCTAATAATGAAATAATCTAAACCCAAGGAGGCGAGCCTCTAAACAACTAGTCTATAGGTGAGTAAAAAACTAATCAAAACACACTAAAAAAGCCAATAGATCTAAGGTTAGGAGGGACAGGGATCTAAATGACAAAATCTGCTGGAAAGTGGTGTAGAAAACAACAACAAATCATAGGAAAAATTTCTGTAAAAAGAGGTGGCGAAAGGCTATCCCTAGCAGGGAAACAGAGTGAACCCTAGAGGAAGACCCAAAAAAAGCTAAATGAGGCGATTTGGATGGATAACAAGCCGATCTGAAGTGGATCTGAAGGTGAGGTATCAAATCTGAAAAATGGCTGAAGACTCTGAAATTCCCGACAACCTACAACAACAAAAACTCTTCTACAAGAAGTGGAGGGTACTGAAGCCCTAGGGGGCTAGGTTCCCACTTATTTGAGTGAAATAGAACAATTACAAGTCCAAAATGGGTAGAGACAGAGGTCAAACAAACTTGAACAGAGGCTCAGATAAACCCAGAAAACTTTCAGAAAAATCCTTGCAAAAAATCTAGGTCGCAGTTTCTGACCTGTTTTCAGCAGAGGTCGCAGGTTTTTGGTTGATTCCTGCTTCCTGAAGCTCCAGGTTGTAGTTTTTGGGCCAAAAAATGTGACTTGCACTTTCGGCACTCTCGGTAGTAGATTTTAGAAAAAATTATCGTCTCAACTGCGGCTGATGTCTGTCACCTGCGCAATAGGTTTGAAAACACACAGAACTTAGAATTTTTATCATTTTAGGGTTTTATAGGTTAAAAACAACATCAAGAAAAGCAAAAGCAAGGGGCTGAAGAGAAATCCTAGGGTTTGAAGCAGCTAGATATGCAAGGATCAGAAAAATGACAAAGATCGTAATCGTAAACCCCTGTGCATAACAAACAACCCTAACAGCAAAGATGGCTGCCAATATCCTCAGATCTGCAGTTAGGTGATCAAGATAAATGCTGCAAAAATATAGATCTATGCATTAGAAGACATTAAGTAGTAGAAAAAACAAGATTTACTCCATGCATCCAATAGACAAGAAAAAAATATGTTGAATGAATTTTGTATTAATGGCACCTAGGAGGAAAAAACAGGAGGGTGTTCCCAGTTCTCCTCAATGGGATGGGTTCTTGTAAGTCCTCAGCACTTCAGATCTAAAATTCCTCTCTCTTGATGGTGTAGAAAACCCAGACAAAAATGGTAGCAAAATATGACCATGATGGTGGATCAATAGTCAGACCAAAAGTATAGATCTAGAGTGATCTTTAGGTAACCAAAGGTGGTAAATGAATGGGAAAACCCTTCTATTTATAATAAAACATTGAGCTAGTCTAGATATTGGTGCATAATTAAAATATTATTAACCAAATCAAAATCCAACTTTTATGGAATATTTTATTATATTTGTTGGAGGGAAAAGGAATTTGACTTGGGTCAAATCCCTTTATTTGTAAATAATAAATAATTAAATGATTTATTTATCATTTTATGAATGTGGTTGAACAATAATCAAATAAATAATGATTTATTTAATTATTTAAGGGTGATTTAGTCATATTCAACAAAGAATATTATTTAAATAAGGTTTAAATAATTATTCTTAGGAAATAATAAGATAAATAATGATTTATCTAATTAATTTCCCTATTTTGGGTTAAATATAACCAAGAATATTAATTAAATTATTATTTAACTAATTATTCCTTGAGGAGAATCAAACAAATGTAGATTTATTTAATATCTCCTCATGGGGTTTCTTGTCTAGACCATAAAAAACTTAATAAAGGTGGTTTACTAGGTTATTTTTCATAGTGAATGCAATTTTACTTAGGGTAAAATTGGTCTTACATGGTGTACTTGGGTCCATCTAATAAGAATGGGTTAAATGACCAAAAAATGGTGTAATAGGTGTACCAATTGGTTTTTCATTCTGCATCTTAAATATTTTCAACACCTTTTGTATGTACTCATTCTGAGACAGTGTTAATTTGCGATTTTTCCTGTCTCTAATTATTCTCATACCAAGGATTTATTTTGTAGCTCCCAAAACCTTCATTGCAAAGGAATTTGGAAATTTTCTTTTGAGAACATTTATTTCCTACATGCTAGACCCTGCAACAAGTATGTCATCTACATACAATAACAATATAATATAGCTACTATCATTTTTCCTTTTCAGATAAACACAATGATCAGAGTGACATCTAGTATAAATTTGTTCAGACATAAACTTGTCAAATTTTAGATACCACTGCCTTGGAGCCCGTTTTAAGCCATAAAAGCTCTTCTTTAACCTGAACACTAATTTTTCTTTCCCTTTGACCTCATATCCTTCTGGTTGCTCCATATAGATCACTTACTCCAAATCTCCATGGAGAAATGTTGTCTTTACATCTAACTGTTCAAGATGTAAATATTCTATTGCTACAAGACTTAAAATAGTTATGATTGAAGTTATATTAACAACAGGAGAAAATATTTCATCAAAATCAATACCTTTTTTCTGTGCAAACCCCTTCACCACAAGTATATCTTTGTACCTCTATTTTCCTCCATCTTATTCCTTCAGCCTGTAAACCCATTTATTCTGTAATGTAGTTTTACCTGCAGGTAACCTGACTAAGTCCCAAGTCTGGTTATGCATTAAGGAGTCCATCTCTTCTTCCATGGCTAGCTCCCACTTCTTCCTGGTTTCAACCTGAATTAATTCTTCATAACATTCAGGTTCACCAGAATCAGTCAAAATAAATAATATAATGAAGGAGAGTATTGTTCAGGGGGTATACTTATCCTGGTAGGTTTTCTAACACCGTGTTTAGGTGTTTGAGGTGGTTGTTGTTGTTGTGGCTGTTGATTATTATTATTTTCAGGCACCTTTACTTTTTCTGTGATCTCATCAAGAACTATGTATTCTTTGTTTTCTTTTTCTTGTTTCTTTTCCTGCAACTGATTCTTATACAAGACCTTTTCATTGAATATTAAATCTCTTCTCCTAAAGATTTTGTGATTTTCATAATCATATAAGCGATAACCAAAATCATTAACACCATATCCAATAAAGGTACATTTCTTTGATTTTTCCCCAAGCTTTGTTCTATTTTCTTTATTAATATGGACAAAGGCCTCATAACCAAAAAACTTTAAAAAATAGTAGTTTACCTTTTTACCTGTCCATGCTTCCTCTGGAATACCACCATCCAAGGAACTTGAAGGCCCTCTGTTTATTAGATAAATAGCAGTATCTACAACATCTGCCCAAAATTGTAAAGGCAATCCTACATGCAATATCATGCACCTTGTACGCTCCATGATTGTTCTGTTCATGTTTTCTGACACACCATTTTCTTGTGGTGTGCTTGGAATTTTCTTCTCTCTACGAATTCCATGCTCTGAACAGTACCTATCAAACTCTTTATTGCAATATTCGCCTTCATTGTATGATCTGAGACATTTCAACTTCTTTCTTGTCACATTCTCTATTAAAGTTTTCCATTTCTTGAAAGCATCAAATACATCAGATTTATTATAAATACAATAAATCCAAGTTTTTCTAATTGCATCATCAATAAAAGTAACATAACGAGAGCCACCAAGAGATGATACCTGAGTAGGTCCCCATACATCAGTATGGACAAGATGTAATTTTTCGCTCTTCTTTTCTTTCCCAAATCTAAGAAATTTGATTTTCTTCTGTTTTCCATAAATTGAAATCTCACAAAAATCCAAATCAACATTCTTCAAACCCGGCAACAAATTTCTTGAGTGAAGAACCTTCATCCCCTTCTCACTCATGTGTCTGAGCCTATGATGCCATAATGCTGCATCTACTCCTTTGGAAGTTAAAGCATTAACAGAGTTAGAAATACCATTGCATAAATACAATGTACCGACCTTTTCACCTTTTTCTATTACCAGGGCTCCTTTAGTGACCTTCCAGGTTTTATCTGTGAAAGTTGTCACACAACCTTAACTTCCGAACTACCTTGTTGAAATCATATTTTTCTTCAGATCTGGAACATGCCTTACTTCCTTTAATAACCATTGGTTTCCATTATGTTGTTTTACAAGAACCTTACCCATTCCAACAATTTTACAGGGTTTATCATCACCCAAATGGAATTGTCCAAAATCTCCTTGAACATAGTCATAAAAATATTTCTTATCAGGTGTGGCATGGAATGAGGCCCCTGAATCTAAAATGTCCCAAGAATCAGTAACATTTTTGAAAGAAATAATCAAATCATCTTGTAACACATCACCTTTCACATTTGCTTCATGATTTTTTTCTTGTTGTGTGTCTCCTTTTCCCTTCCGATATCTACAGTATTTCTGGAAGTGTCCTTTCTTTCCGCATTTCCAGCACACTATCCCCGATATGGACTTGGATCTGCCTTTCTTTTATTTACTGCGATATCCTGAGTTCTTTCTTCTTTCCATTTTTCTTCCCTAGAATATGCACTTAAAGCATTAGCCGATGTCTCACCGGAGCTTTTCTGTTTCATTTTCTCACTAAGGATAGCACCGAAAACATCATCAAACTTTAAAGTACTAGATCCAAAGACAGAGTTACTAATGGCCATATCTAAACCATTCCAGCTTTCTGGAAATGAGCACAAAAATAACAGAGCTCTAACTTCATCTTCAAAGTTTACCCCTATAGATATTAACTGTCTGGTAACTGTATTAAAATCATTTAAATGGTCTGCAACAAATCCACCTTTCGACATCTTCATATTAAATAAACGTTTCATAAGAAATACCTTGTTTGAGGCTGAGGGTTTTTCATATAGTTTCACCAATGCCTTAATCAAACCCTCTGTTTTTGTTTCCTTCGAAATATTTAAGGCTACAGACGTAGTGAGGCACAACCGTACTATTCCGAGTGCCATTGTATCAAGAAAATCCCATTCTGCATCTGTCATAGTCGTCGAGTTCTTTATTTTTCCACTCAATGGTAGGTACAGATATTTCTGATACAGATAATCTTTCATCTGCATCTTCCACAGCGGGAAGTTTTGGTCGTTAAACTTCTTGACCCTAAACTTACCATATTCCACCATTGCTCCCACTCGAACTAGGAAACCTTCTTTCCTACAAGTTTATCAGCCAAATAGACCTTTGGCTCTGATACCATTTGTTAGAAAATTATATATATAACAGAGCAATGAAACACATAAAATATGCAAAAAACACAAGCACACAAAACACATAAAACCAAAGAGACACAGATATACGTGGTTCACCCAGTTTGGGCTACATCCACCTCAAACAGCCAGTCCTTCCTTTCTATTATCCAACAAAATGAAGAGACACAACCTACAATAGATCCACTGTAATATCCTCTGTTCTCTCTCACAGTCTCCCTATTTGTTTCTTGCTCCGAGAATACACATACAATACACAACTGCAATACAATACCCTCATACAAGCGAGGTGTTGCCTTCTAGGGAAAAAAACCCTAATCTAAACATAACTTCTACCATCAGATCATCCGCCTAATGAACGGTCCAGATTGACTAGAAATTACTATACTTTTACAAGGAAATTTTACATCTGCTTTTAGCTTTAGGGGCGCTGCCCCCGAAACCCCCCGCTAGGGGGGGGGCTCCATAAATTCGCAGTCGCCCCCCCTTAGACCCCTTAGGCAGCATTAAATTACAGGCGGCACTGCCGCCACCATTAAGGTACACAGGTCCAATGCTGTGAGACAAAATAAACAAGATAATCAGGCTCCACACCCAACACATTAATGTCAATATAATTATTAACGTTCATAAAATTTACCATTTGTAATTTTCATTGTAGTTTACTGATTATATTTCAAATTTATATAAGGAAGTAATTTATGGTAACTTACCTCAAAATTTCCAAGAAATATGCATTCAACAAGCCAAACTTTGCTTTCAAGTTGTATAGTAACATCATTTTCCCTAACTAGCTAGACATTGGCTGGTCGCCAGGCCCAAAGAGAGGGGTGGTGGAAGTAAATCTATGGCTTTCGAAAAAGGTTTCAACGATATGAGAATCATCCCTTAGCTGATCATCATTTTGGAATGCATCTAACAACATTGTCTCCATGGTAGTCGTATCCCTTAAGTAATCATCCATACCAACCTCTATTAGATTGCATCCATTGCCAACTTGTGAAGAACTACTATTGTTGTAGTCATTCCTAATTGGTGAATCTAGACATAGAGGGAATTGAATCGGTGTTTGATTCAACCATTCTTGGTATCGTTCCTCTCTAATTTTTTATCTTAATTTATTCTTCTCTCGATTTGACATTTTCGTGGGGTGTAATGGAAGATGGTAGGTAGGTCGCTCATCATCACTAGAATCCTAGTAATTTAAAAAAAAAAATATTTGAACATAATTAGTACAAAAAATATGATATCAATTAGTAACCACATTGACAATATTGCATGATTATCAATTGGTTTGACGTTGAAATAATTACATTTATCAATATACCAAACAATTATAATTATTACCATCATTGTCCCGGGATTGTGGCTAAAAGATGCTATATTGTTACCATTGGTAGGGTGAAGTCGCTGTCCATTTTCATCTACCAAATGCGTCTTATGGTATGCAGCTCTTGATAAGAGATTCCAACTTTTTCATTAGGGGAATTTTGAGGTCTAAAATGGGCCTCCTGAGGGAAATGTACAATCAAAATTCACTTTATGAGAACCAATCACATTTTAGGGGATGACATCATCCCCAATGGTTGAGGTGGCATTTGCTTGAGTTAAAGGTACTAACTTGTCACATTTTCAATGGTGGATAAAAACTCATGGTTAACCATGGTAGTGCTCTAAGTACTTTTAAAGTCAAAGTAAAATACTCATAATAAATGTCATTTCACACTTTTTGAATAAAAATATATTTTTTCATTTCCTATTTCTTGAAAGAAACAATGCATATCCCTATATATTTATTATATTATATTATATTATATTATTTTTATATAGTATATTAATTACATGTTATTATACGATTTAAATAATATAAATTTTAATCAATAGCATATAAAATAATTAAGAATCTATAAATTTATATTTATATTTTATTTAAGTTATTTAAGTACAAAAGGACAAATGCATTAATTGTTCAATGATAATGATTTTTTTTGAAAAACTCATTCTTATTTATAGTCACATCAATACAATTTTTTTATTAATTTTATTTTGGTACAACTTTTTAATTGAATTTAACTATAGTTACATGGATTGTGGTGAAAAAAGTGAATTGCAAATTCATAAATATTATTTTATTGGTTTAGCTATTATTTTATTATTTCCTTAGGAGGCTCATTTTAGACCTCAAAATTCCCCTAATGGGAGTTGTTTGAATATTTTGTGCATCTGAAATCGATGCTGAATCTACATGAACCTACAAATTTGTATACATTATAAATTTAATTAAATAAAATCTGAAGTAAATATTACGTCTCGAGATGGATAGGGAGAACTCCGCGATGGACTTTGAGAAATATTATGGAACGAGCTGGATTTTGAAGAATTGCCCATTCGACATAATTATGATATTTTCTCCCTGCATTTGAGAAATATCAACAATAAATTTTGGTGCACACATCTAAAAGTAATTTCGGTGCCTTAAAAATGGACTTATTTTTATCGGTGCTAATGTACAGAGCACCGCACCGGTGCATTTTTGGTATTGCGCACCGGTGCGTTTTTGGTACTGCGCACTGGTGTCGTTTTATAAACAGACACACCAGTGCAATGCTATTACGTGAAGCACCGGTGACGAATAACCGCAAATAATAAAAGCGCAAATCTGGTTTCTTTAAGTGAACAAAAAATGGTAAATTGAAAAATAGGCGGAAAAATATTTTCGAAAATCTAATTTCATAAAACATTTCTTTAAATATTAAACACTTTTCATTATTTCACTATTTTTGCAAAAAAATTCAGCCAGAGATTTGCAGGAGACATACCTGGAGCAAACAGAGCACGAGAACATTGTGGAGCAGGGAAATACGTTCAAACAAAAGTATTTAGACAATCAGAATTCCAAACCTCTGGTGATTCAAACCCTGTAGCATAGAATTTCAAATGATCTTGTGATTAAAGTTTATTGTTTTTTTAACTTTTTCTGTAGATTTTTTTATGCAGTAAAAGAAAAAGTCAAAGTTTATTGTTTTTTTACTTTTTTTGCATTTTTTTTTACTTTTTCTTCAGTTTAAAAAAAAATATATATATTTTTAGAAATAAACCCTACATACTTTTTGTTTCTTCCCTTTCTTCTCCCTCTTTCTATGATTTCAGAATTGGAGATTTTCAATTTAGATTTATAGGGTTTGTATTGCTAAATATAGGCGTAAGAAATCCAACCCACAGGATGACTTTCATAGTCGGATCCCAATCCATGTCAGCCCTTTCATGAAATAGTTGTTTTTTTTTCATTGGTGCGCCCAACATAACCTAGGGCACCAGTGCGCTAGATTATCCTAACACACTGCGAAAGTACTTTGATAAAAAATTTAAAAACAAAATATTTTTCTATCAGTGCGCCATATGTAAAATATGGCAACGATGTTGTTTTATAAACAGACGCGCCGGTGATGAATAACCGCAAATAAAAAAAACGCAACTCTTTTTTCTTTAAGTGAAAAAAAAACGGTAAATTGAAAATTGGGCAGCAAAATATTTTCGAAAATCTAATTTCATAAAACATTTCTTTAAATACTAAACACTTTTCATTATTTCACTATTTTTGCAAAAAAATTCAGCCAAAGATTTGCAGGAGACATACTTGGAGAAAATAGAGCACGAGAGCACTGTGGAGTAGGGAAATACATTCGAATAGAAGTATTCAGACAATCAGAATTCCAAACCTCTGGTGATTCAAACCCTGTAGTATATAATTTCAAACGATCTTATAATTAAAGTTTATTTTTTTTTTAACTTTTTTTCTGTAGTTTTTTTACGCAATAAAAGGAAAAAATCAAAGTTTATTGTTTTTTTTACTTTTTCTACAACTTTCAGAAACAAAATAAATAAATAAAATCTATTTTTAGAAACAACCCTAGTTTCTTTTTGTTTCTGCCCTTTCTTCTCCCTCTTTTTGTGATTTCAGAATTAGGGCTTGTCAATTTAGATTTATAGGCTTTGTATTGCTAAATTTAGGCGTAAGACATCCAACACACGTGATGACTTGTATAGTTGGATCCCAATCCATGTCGGTCCTTCTGTGAAATTAAAAAAAGATTTTTTTTCATCGGTGTGCCTTGATAACCTAGCGCAACGGTGCGCTGGATTATCCCAGCGCACCGCAAAAGTACTGTGATAGAAAATTTAAAAAAAAAAAAATCTTATCAGTGCAGCATATGTCAAATATGGCACCGGTGCGCTATTTCATTATGTCGCACCGCGAACGTGCTGTTTTGCACCAAAAAAAAATCCATTTTAGAAATAAACCATACATTTTTTTTTAATGCCCTTTCTTCTCCCTCTTTCTATGATTTAAGAATTAGGGCTTTTCAATTTAGATTTATAGGGTTCATATTACTAAATATAGGAGTAAGACATCGAAGCCACGGGATGACTTGCATAGTCGGATCCCAATCCATGTCGACCCTTCCGTGAAATTAAAAAAAAAAACTAATTTTTTTTCATCGGTGCGCCCGGTATAACCTGCCGCACCGGTGTGTTGTATTATCCCAGCGCACCATGAAAGTACTGTGATAAAATATTAAAAACATTTTTTTTTTCTAAGTGCGCCATATGTAAAATATGCCGTTGGTGCGCTATTTCATTATGGTGCACCGCAAACGTGTTGTTTCGCACAAAAAAAAAAGTATCCGTTTTAGAAACAAACTCTACATTCCTTTTTTTTCTACCCTTTCTTCTCCCTCTTTCTGTGATTTCAGAATCAGGGCTTTTCATTTTAGATTTATAAGGTTTGTAATACTAAATAGAGGCCTAAGACATCCGACCCATGGGATGACTTGCATAGTCGGATCCCAATCCATGTCGACCCTTGCGTGAATTTAAAAAAAAAATAGATTTTTTTTCATCGGTGTGTCCGACGTGACCTAGCACACTAATGTGCTGGATTATCCCAGCGCACCGCAAAAGTATTGTGATAAAAAATTATTATTTTTTGTTTTTTTGTTTTTTAATCAATCCGCCATATGTAAAATATGGCACCAGTTTATGCTACAAAAACTAACACTCGACTTTTTATTATTATTTTCTCCGTGTTAATCAGTGTGGTGGTTAACGTGTAATGCATTGGTTATCCTTGTTGACATTGAGCACCATACGGTCTATTATAAGATTTGTGCAGTGCGTTTATAATACCTCCACGCACCGACATCGGTGCATACAGAATTAATGGCGCACCGGTTTCTTGAGAATTTTTTTTTGCCTGAAAAGTTGAAAATTTATTTATAAATATATTAATGAATGCTATGGTATTGGTTTCAGATTGATAAAGAAATGATTGACAAGAGATCAAGTAACAAAAATACTTATAACACATCAAGAAAATAAAAAAAGGCAAGTTCTTTGTAAATTAAAAAAAAAAAACATTATTTTTGAACTATATGTAAGTTTAACTAATACGTATTGTTTATTGTGTATCATGCAGAGCCAAAAAATGACGAAGTTCGATAATATTATTTCTGATCTAGGACCAAAAGAGCGTTAAAGCTTGATGGAAAAATGGCAAAAGGATGAATCAGGTGAATGAAAAAATACTATCGTTCCAATATAATTTTTTTTTTTAATTTTCATTAATAATATACTTAAAATTATTAGATAACATGTGTCAAACAATCTATTAATTCACATATGTTTAATGTTCTACAGGGACCAAAAACTCAGAAAATGAATGTTGTTCTAAGAAAATAAAAAAATAGAATATGCAAATGAAAATAAATTGCTCTTTAGCTCATCTGGAGTGGTGCTGGAGGTTAACGAAAAGGGAAAATTTTTTTACAAAAGTTTGAGGGATCTAGTGGAACAAATGTATAGACGTTATTTCCACTTACAATACAAAAACCAATCCAATGATTTCAAGAACCAAATTTTATCTAAACTACAGGACGAGTTTCCAGAGAATTGGTCAATGAGACATGTTAGACTTTTAATAGAAAAAACGTACAAAAAAAAAGGAATGAAAAAGTAATATTTCTTTAAATGTTTGTCTACAATTATTTATAAATATCACTTTTGTTATATTTACTTTTCAAATATTAATATAAAAATTAAATAGTTTATTTTCATGTTACATTTTCAAGAAGATTATGAAAATCTCAAAAGATGAACGAGTTGATATTAGAAATATGCCAGTAGGAATGTCCAAAAAGGTGTACAAGGAGATGGTCAAAGAAATGGAAAAAATTGCATCGTAGGAGGAGCCATCTCAACAACAACGTGCTTCAAATGTAATATGTAATCATTGAATTTTTCGATCCTTAGGTACAATAAATAAACAATTTAGCATTAAATATTAATTTTCAAGTATTTTGTTGCAGAAAAGAAAAGAAAATGGAACCCATTCAACACATAAAACAGGACGACAAGGAATAGAAGGGTTGATATCTAAGTTTGTGAGTAATTGTTACTTCCTTATAACAACTTAACTAGATTTAATTTTTGTATTTTTTAAGTTGTTTTACAAAAATATTCATTGAATGTCTTCAAACAAGTGCTAACATACAAAGAAGAACCATCAGAGGAATTGATTGAAATTGGGTTAAATATGGGTTGTGAGTATGTGTTGGCATATCAGAAATTAATTGTGGAATTTGTAAGCATCTATCGATCTTGCTTTACTTAGCTCCATCTATAATTAATAGAACAAAAAAATCTTTTATATTGAATATATGATTTTTATGGGTTATAAAACTTGCAGGAAACAAAGTATGGAACTGCACCAACAAATGGAATCTTGAAAGATGGCATGTTACATGGTTTTGAAAGAATGTGTATAGTTTATGAGTCAATTGTTGCAATGGTACGTCATTTCTTTTCGATTTACATTTATGTATATTATTTAATATTGCAATTTTCATTATTCTCACCAATGTATATACACTCATTACAGTTTATTTTTATGTTTGTAGATGGAAGGTGAAGAAGAAGAAAACAATCAACACAGTGAACAAAGCATTCCTGAAAATAACCCAAGTCATAGAAGTAGCTGTAGTAATGACAACAGTTCAAGCGAAGAATGATGATCAATATGTTTGGATATTAAAGCAAGACGTCGTATTTTTTGAAATATTATCCTATCAAATTAGACATTTTGTTTAATGTAATGGACATAGTGTCTCAATTGAAAGACAAAGGGATACCAATAACTATCCCATTTTGTATGACAAATACTCCCATATATATATGTGTGTGTGTGTGTGTGTGTGTGTGTGTTTTAATTTATTCTATTGCGTTCTCCATTGTCGTTGTGAAATGTAACACCATTGATTAAATTTATGGATGATTAAATATTATAATGAAGAGATGTGAAATTTGATGATATGATATAAAAAATTAATCCAAACATCACATTCAAATGCATTATTAAAAATTTAATTCATATGAATGTTGTTATAAGATATATATGTGTCAAATTTTGATGAATAATTAATTTTAAAAAATCACAATAATTATGATATGATATAACAAATTAATCCAAACATCACATTCAAATGCATTAATAAAAATTTAATTAATATGAATATTGTTATAAGATGTGTCTACTTTTGATGAATAATGAATTTAAAATAATCACAATAATTGCACTGTCACAGGTCGATGTTTCTAAAAAATACAAAATGAAAACCGGTGTGTGTCAGTTACTATACACCAGTGCGTTTCTACGACCTATGGGCATCGCACAAATACCAAAACCAATTAAAAATATCGGTGAGTTTGTGTGGTAGTATGCACCAGTGCATTTGGACGACCTCTAGGCACTGCACAAATATCGATACCAATTATAAATCTTGGTGCGTATGTGTGATACTGTGCACCAGTGCATTCATGTGTCTCTATGCACCGGTGCATTTGTATGACCTATGGGCACCACACAAATACCGATACCAATTATAAATCTCGATGCATTTGTGTGATATTGCGCACCAGTGCATTTCTATAAGTCTATGCACTGGTGCATTGAGACGACCTATGGGCACTGCACAAATCCCAAGACCAATTATAACGGCCTCGTGCGTTGTATCACCAACACTGTTCCTAGTGCGGTTTTATACCTTGATGGCCTGGTGCGTTCTCCTTCTACTGGCTCGGGCCACCTTCTAGATGTACGCACCGGTGTGTTCAAGCCTAAGTAGCGCACTGATGAAAAAAACATATGTAATAACCTCCGTCTGCCCATTTTTTTTAGTTGTGTTGAATTTCCGTTAAAAGCTCTGCCAAAACCTCTGTAACCATAAACGGATGTTGTAGCAATTGTTATTTTGACAAATTTGGCCAATTTTCTAACACTAAAACCCTCCTTTATAACCTCCACTAGAGGGTCTTTTCCTTGTAGTGTCTGCAGTATTATGTACGAGAGGGTTGCGATGCTCCGAACCTTCTTATTAGTGCATCCAGGGCCTACTAGAGACCCACGTATCCTACGGTGGGAGTTAGTGATGCCACAGGATGGTGGCGTTGCTGCAGGTCGTTATTGGAATGTCACTATGGAGGGTTGGTTCACATTCAACCCTCAGTTGATTTTTGAGTTTTTGTACCATGGCATGGATTTTAGGGGAGATCCAAACACGGGGCTTCCTTCGGGTGATGCTTGGGGATCAACAGGTAAGGGATTTTTGAGTTTTGCATTTATTTGTTTTTACATGTATAGATATTTGTTTTTATATATGGTGATGCGGATACCCTGTATGTTTACTTGCAGATGCGGGACCTCATGGTCGACCACTGGCCAATTTGGTCAGTCATGATCTGAGGCACATAGGTGTCACAAGAGCGATGCTCGTACCACATTGGATGAGGGATGTTAGGCCACCTGTTGGGACTAAGCGGCCGATACAGAGGCATCACTTGGAGGTTGGTGGGCCCTCTAGCGAGGGTAGCATTTCTAGGCCTGTCAGGGAGATGAAGTGATGGTGCAAGCATGTCGAGACAGTCGAAGCAAGGCTGAAAACTCTAGAGGTAGAGTTGAGGGAGTTTCGACATGCCTGAGGCAGAGTTTAGGCCCTAACGAGTGGGATGCTCAAGGAGAGCTAGGAAGAACTTTGTGAGGTCGTTGTAGAGATGGTGATGGCACATGATTGGGCTCGTCGACTAGTTTTATGCATCATATCTATGGCGGTGGCTACAACCGTTCCTATTTTGGCTCCAGGTGTGGATATTTCACCTCAAGAGAGGGAGGGAGGGCCCCGACCCTAGATGTTGATGTTGTGATGTATGTACCAGGGTAAGCACCTATTATGAGGATGCTCCCCTGTGTTTTTTAAGGACTTATTTTTCCTGGCCGTAAGCTAGTGGATGTACAATTATTTTTGTACCCCGATATATTTATATATATATATATATATATATATATATATATATATATATATATATATATATATATATATATATATATATATATATATATATATATATATATATATTTTGCGGATCTCATGATGTGTTTGGCATACATGTTTATACTTATGATATATTTTATGTATGTGATTTTTTATATATGTGATGGATATGATGTTTTATGGTTGATGGTATATATGTCATGCATTCCAATCTAGGACTTGATTAGCTATGCGATCAGCTATGTGATTTTGATCTCTTGGTATATGTGTAAATGTGATGTGATCAAAACTTCGAGCTAACCTTTTTGCATGCATATATTTCCTAAAGAGGCATGAATCATGAACCTGAAAGATTTTATTCAACTATGATAAAACAAGCTGGGAATCAAGAAAGACGTGCAGGTGACTGAAACCTAGGAGGGAGGCATCAACGAAGAGGCCTATGACAACATCTTATTCAAGTTGATTATTGGTGGATGACCCGATACATAGTCCATTAGTGAAACAAGGTGGCCAGTCATGAGAGTATATGGCCCAGGCTACAGAAACGAGGTTATATGACCATTGAGAGGTGCTTTTAGCAAATCCATAATGGTAGACTGGCAGATGATCCATTTTCGACACATGATGAGAGAGCGGTTTTAGAGAGAATCCATGATGAGCTGGTCATCGTAAAAATAATTTATGCTACATAAATATACATTTTAGGTCACTTCGGGAATTTTTTATGGGTGAATTTTCTTGAGGCAGAATCCGTTGACGGGATTTTTAAGGCAAGTCCCATCTGGCTGTGATAAAATATCTTCCCCCTTGAGGAGGAAATGCTTGACAATGTATGGACCCTTGCATAATTTCTCGAACTTCCCAGGTCCTAAAGCTTCATGGGCGACATCGTAGTGGAGGAATAAATCTCCTTTGGTAAATGACCGAGAACTAATGACGTGATCAAACGAGGCTTTGAACCTATTTTTTTGTGCTTCATTATGCTGAAGAGATTCTCATCGACTTTCGTCAACTAGATTCAGTTTCATCAACCTTTGTTCTAAAGGTTTGGTGTCAGTGAGAATTTGGTGCATTGTGGCGTATGTGCATTCAATCGTTGCGAGTGAGACAAGGTTTGAACTTTTGAGTTCGTAAAAATAGGAGGATATCACCATACCAAGGGTCATCCATTGATACTAAGAAAATATGCTAATTTGGAAGTGCATCAATAACGGGAGATCCCTGGATCTGGATTGGGAGATTAGTGATTAATTCAGTGAGGATGAGCTCCTTTTTGTTTTTAGGGGAGTTAAATTGTAGATCAAATTCTTGTAGTATAAATACCCATTGAGTGTATTTGTGATTCATCATATGGTGAGTGAGAAAATATTGCATAGGATTGATAGATGCTACGATGGTGGTGACTCGAAGGATGATATAATGTTTCAGTTTTTGTATTCAACGTACTAGGGTTGGGGTGATTTTTTTCTTCTGGCTCATACTTCAATGCAGGCCTAGATAGGTTCTTTCTAACATAATAAATTACGTGCCCCCTATTTTCTAGTCCATCCTGGACTAATACCCTAGTAATGGCTATATCTGATACAAACAAATATGAGGTGTAGTATTTATTATGGGTGGGCTAATCAAAGGAGCTAAAGATAACACATATTTTAAAGCTTCAAATTATTTTTGATCCTAGTCATCCCATTGGAAATGAATCTCCTGATGCAGGAGGTGGAGGAAGCCCTGCGCGCAAGTGGTGTAGTCAGGGAAAAAGAGTTGTAAGAAATTGGCGTTACCTTGCAGGCTTTGTAACTTCTTTAATGTTTTTGGAGGTGGTACTTATTTAATGGCCTAGACTTTGAGAGGGTAAACTCTAATACCTTGCTAGGAGACTATGAATCCCAGTAGTCTTCCGGTGTTGACACAGAAAACACAATTGAGTGGGTTCTAGCATAGGTTATATTGTCGATATATTTGAAAAAACAAGTGGAGATCCTCCAAATCATTAGCAAACTTCTTGGATCATATCGTGAGGTCATCCAAATAGGATAGGATAAGATGATCCAAGTCGTGAAATATGTAGTTCATGGCCCGCTGGAAGGTGGCACCAACATTTTTAAGACCAAATGACATAACTTGGTATGTGAATGTACCCCAGGGGGTGGTGAATGTGGTTTTGTACTGATCTATATGGTGAATCTGGATATGATTGTACCCAGGGAATCCATCCATGAATGATAGGGCCTCATTCCCAACACAAGCATCGATGACTTGTTTGATAAATGGTTTAGGTTAATTTTCTTTGAGACAAGCTTTGTTCAGATCTCAAAAATCGGTACAAACACGTATGGTGCCTTATTTTTTCATGACGGGTACAGGGTTAGAAACCCAAGATGTGTAAGAAATCAGATAGATGAATCCATATTTTTTGAGTTTATCTATTTCTTGTTTGATTGATTCTTCCTTAGAGGGATGTAATGGACGCTATTTTTGATGGATAGGATGGGCGTCAGACCATGTGTCAATATGGTGTTCCACAATGGCATGAATGATGCTTAGAATCTTCGAGTAATCCCATGAAAAAATGTACATGTATTCTTGGAACAAGGTTGTGTATGAGGTTACCTCTTCTGGAGAGAATGTTGCCCCCAAGGAGATTTATTTGACCTTGCCATGATTGTTTGAAATATTTACCTTAATGGTAGGTGAACTATTTGACATTTTTCCTTCCTCAAATGCATCGAGTGCTGGGATGGGGTTATTGAACCAATATACTCTTCCATATGGTAGGAAGTATTTAGATTCTATGGCACATATATCGTGGGTTGGTGTGTTGTTAGGCCCAAATGATTTTTCAAGTAGAAAAAATGAACGATGGTGCATGGCATCCCATGGAAATTTAGGTTCCATCATGACCTCTAGAATATCTTCATTTGAGTGAAAAATATTATCTAAAGTTGAATTAGATCATGTGAGGCCATGAGGAGGGAGTTTGGGCTTAGTAGTGCTGGCTGACAAACAAGAATATGATTTGGTGGTTGATGTCGTAGAACCGAGAAAATTTGACATTGTGCAGATGGGATGGGTCTACACTGTCGGTGGTGTTACTACTGGTGTGGTAGGTTTAGTAGTCTTGACACCAAAAAATTATGAGCAGAAAACACAAATCATGGTTCTCACTAATTATGAGATGAATTGTATTTTATGTTGCATCGTTAACATTAGGTGGTGGAATAATTTTCGTAATTGATGGTTTATAATGAGTGGGAGGGAGTTCTTGCAACCACTTTGGTGTATAAGGAGCAACGGTTTCTTCTAAAAAAGGAGGTCGAGAATTAACTGGTGCATATGGTGCACACAGGGCTAGTACTAACTAAGTGGATAGTGTGTGAATTGGTATTTCTCGTAGTGTAAGATGACGAATTGTGATTAGGGTCATGAGATAGGTCATGAAAATTCCATCTTTGGGTATTAGTATTAGTGTGGTGTGACTTCCTAGGGTAATTTTGGCTTAATTTTGTTCTGGCTACTCTAAAACAAGGTATTGAAAATTCTTCATGTGATGAAATTGAGAGCATATGCGACAACAACAACGTGTGATTTTATCTTGATTGGAGAGATGGATTTGGGGAATCTGGGCCATTAAGAGAAAAACATCATTAAACTTACCCAATTCCTGACATTGGTTAATGTTGGATTGATGGGGCCTAGACCTAGGTTCAAAAAGACTGCGCAGTCCAAAAAAAACCCACTATTACCGGCCCTTTTGGTAACGATCTGCTCGTGCAGACCAAAGTCTCACCCGAGGTAATATAAGGGGATGCTAGAACCAAGTTTCTGCATCTAGAGCGATAGAGGATTTTGGATTTAAATATCTTCCTTCTTAATAGAGATTCACAAGTCAGATCTATCAATAGTACAAGTGTTGTTCAACACACCTATTGAACTCACTAACAGACTGCAGGATCTTACTTATTCATGCATTAAAAAAAGTAAATAACCATAAAAAATACTATGCTATTCAATTACAGATCAAAAACCCTTACTCAACATAGAAATTTATAAACAGTAAGAAAAATAAAACACATCAATGTAACTCATATATTTCTCAACAGTTCTTTCATTAATAGTCAGATATTTCTCATACATTTAGTTCCACCCCGTGAACACAACTACAGGGGTTTGCGCACACAAATATGGACTTCCTAAGGTCTCCATGCACACAATTGCAGGATCCTTTCCTCTAACCCAAAACACAGACTCAAAAAAATCTTACATCCAAATGCATGTCATAAGATCTATCATTTTAGCTTACTTGCCTTGTTTTAACATCTCTTTTCATCTCCTCTTTTATATGAATTCAATTTAGACTCCTTATATAGGTTTGGAATTTACAATACCATGGTCCAAAAACATGGGAAGAGTCCAACGTTCACAAAATATCCCATACCATTACATAATAAGGGGCTTTGACCCACCCCAAAGCCCCTATGACTCAAAAATAGACTATGTGTTGCGCGCTCCACTCCTCGATCTGTAGATTCTTTCCTTGCTAATCTCTTTGAGGGGATCCCATCTCCAATAGGCCCCTAACACAAAACTATGACTCATACTAAGTCACAAAGTGGGTGCGCCATCTATCTTTGGTTTGATGCCACTCAAGGAATCCTTCAACAGGGGAACGGATTCGGCGCACTGCTTTTCTTCCACATTCTGGAACCTTTCTCACTTGAGCCATGCTCTCATGAAGCCCACTCGCTTGATTTACGCTTACTTGTATTTGCAACCCGGTTATAGTTTCATGCCCCCGACCAGTTATGTGGAGCATCAAGACTCTACGCCGGCCATATAGTCATTGCGAACTACTAGGGATAGAGTCATGGTTGCATAACTTTAATTTCCTACCATTAATACAACGAGGGAAAAATTCTCCATTCCGCTTTGCGAGCTGGACTGCGCCTCCTTTCATTAGCTCTCAGGAAATATATGGACCTATCTAATGCATTTTTAGCTTTCCCAAGAACTTTTCAAACTTGTTTTCATACAACAAAACTAGGTCCCCATCTTTGAACGTCTTTTTCTTAATATGTCGATCATGCCATTCCTTCTCTCTTTCCTTCTGAACCTACTGATGAAATCCAGCGATGAACCAATCCTATTCCAACTCGAGCATTTGCACTAATATCTGCTTCATAATTTCACTATCAACCATATTTGTCATTGTTGTGATGTGAAGACTAGGTATGATATACTCCATCGACATCTTTGCTTCCTAGCCATACACTAGTTAGAAGGGGGTTTGACCTGTCAGCTTCTTATAGGTAGTTATGTAGTCCCATAAAAAAATAGGAATGCACAGATCCCAATTATTTCTGTTAATGTTGCATACTTTTTTTAGTGCATTCTCCAATATTTTGTTGAAAGCTTCTACTGTGCCATTCACCTAGGGGTGGTATGGCGTACTCTTGTGTTGACCTACTTGGAATTGTTCAGTCAAAGCTTCAATAGTGCTATTTATGAAATTTTTACCCCGATCACTCATTAAAATTTCCAGTCAACCAAAATGTGACATTATATGCTCAAAAATGAATTTTTCTGCAGTTTTTGCAGTACAATTCTTCACTAGTTGCGCCTCAACTCACTGAGTGAGGTAGTCGGTGGCAGTAATAATGTACCACACACCCATTTTTTGTCCCGATGGATCGTTTGGTCCCACAAATTCAATCTCCCATTTATCAAAATCTTGCAACGTAACCTGGGGGTGCAGTGCCATTTTATTTCTTCATGACGGTCTTCTAGTCCTATGACAAATATTTCAGGTGCTACGATACTCCTTTGAATCTTATGTACCACAGGCCACCATAGTCCTATGTGAAGAATCTTCTGCGTAGTGATGTCCAAATACTCTGCCATGTGCTTCAACCAGTATGTTGTGTCATTCATGCTCAGGAACATTTCTTCATAGGATCTCATCAGCCCCCATTTTATACAGGTGCCGTACAATCAGAGTAACATCTGCCTCCCTTAAGAGTAACTCTTTCCTCTGTTGCGTAGTGTATTCCGTAGGTGTGATTTTCATCGAGAGAAAGTGAATGATATCTAGGAAATTCTCATCTGCAACCTTGATAACAAACAACGACACATCAGGTAATCCTTCCTCAAGATTGGTCGGTTCCTCCCCTGTCTCGATGTTGGACAGATGGTCTAGTTCAATATTCAAATGGCTTGGCTTGAAAATTACCTTGAAATAATATCCTTGGAACAACAGTAACCATCGAAAATATTCCCCCCAAAATAGGCTTGTTGACTAGGTACTTCAAAGCAGAATGATCTGTGAACATTTTGAAGTGCACACCCAATTGATAATGCTTGAATTTTTGCAGCACATATACTATTGCCAACCCTTCGTGCTCTGTGGTGGAGTAGTTCCTCTCTACTTTAGACAACTTCCTACTTGAAAAGGATATAGGGTGATCAATATCTCCTAAATACGCTAACACAACTCCCAAGGATATGCAAGAGACATCGATATGTATGTGAAATACCTTCTTCCAATCTAGGAAGAAATGAATAGGCGTAATCAACATTTTTTTTCTTAGTATATCAAGAATTTTCTAACAATCGTCATCCCAACAGAACTTGACATCCTGATTTAATAATTTCTCCATGGGCGCAATAATCTATGTGTATGCCTTAATGAACTTCCTGTAATAGCCTGTTTGTCCGAGCGTCGTGTGTAGTTGTTTTACATTTGTTGGGGGTTCCAAATTTATAATCATGAAAATATTCGTAGGGTCTACCATCAATCCATGTATGCACACAATGTGTCCCAACAAAATACCATATGGTACGCAAAAAATGCACTTCTTCGGGTTTAAGGAGATCTGATACTTCTTGTAGGTATCCAATCTGATGCTTCTTTAACAGGCTAAAGACTGTCTAATCATCAAAATATACTTCCAGGAACTTGTGGATATATTCTTTGAAAGTTGCAAAAACAACCATGGAAAATATATTTGGTGCATTCTTCAAACCAAATGACATGACAATGTACTAAAAGGACCCCCACTTAGTAGCAAAGGTGGTCTTACTCTCGTATTCTGATGCAATCCTGATCTGGTGATATCCTGAGAATCCATCCAAAAATGAGTAGGATTCCTGCGCACCAAAATTCTCTAATACTTCATCTATGAATGGCGTGGGAAACAGATCATGGACAGATGCATCGTTCAACTTGCACAGATCAAAACAAATCCTTATCTCTCCCTTAGTATTATTTTCTTGGACCACCATAGGGATAACCCACTTAGACTCCTCGACTAGTTCAATGATGCCAACATCAAGAATTTTTTCGAGTTCTTCCCTCACTTTCCTCTTGTACTTTGGGTTCAGCCGATATGGGCACTACTTGACTAGCTTTGCGTCAGGCTTCAAGTGATGCGCATTACTCCTAGATCACGCACAATACCTTTTAATTTTGAGAATTTTGTAGGGAATAGGTCCTGGTATTCATGCAATAATTAAGTGACCTTGTTGATGGTTTCATCATCCCAATAGTCCCCTATCTTGGCAAATTTGGGCTCTTCTTTTGAGCTTATGTTGACTTGTTGAGTCCTGATAGGTTATGCTACATCTGAAATTGCTATATCGGCCCTGCAACCTTGCACTGTCCTTAAAAATCAAGGATATGAACATCGCACGAATCCTCCTTGCCTTCCTCTGTGGTCAAATTGTAACATTCATGGGCTTGTGCCAACTGCACAACCCAGTTAGGTTGTACCAGAGTCCTCAACTTCTTATTAATGTGAAATACTCCCGCTTTAATGTCTTGAAGGGCATTATGAATACACTCCCAACCATCAGGGTAGTTATAATTTAACAAGAACCCATCTATCATCTCATCCCAATCCACGGTTCCATGGCACAAATCTGTTTCAAGATACCATTGTTGAGGTATCGTATCCAAGGAATGAAAGAACATGTGGACTCATTCTAGTTGAGGTTTGACACCACAAGATTTAGTCCAACGGGGCCAAGTGCTCGTAAGGATCCTTCTGACCATCATACTTCTCTGTGATCCTCGTGTCAATATAGCCAAATCTTAGCCGTATCAACTTTCAAAACTCCTTCCATCCTTCTAAACTTTCCCTGTGCGCGCCCCACCATCGGGCTGGAGTAGACCTCAATGCGAAGTCCAAATCTTCATATCTCTGGTCCTCAAGTCTATTTTTCTCAAATTCCTCTAAAAACAAGACAACATTCCCCGTGCCATCATAAAATGTAAGTCACCCACTTTTGATTTTACACAACACACAGATTTGGCAACCCTGTTACAACACTTAGTGGTTACTTCATGCAACCAATTCTCCTAATGCTCCAACTCTTCATCGGAATCTAAAATGCATGAAATATTGCGCTCCCAACATATTCTACCATCCATGGTGGGATTAATCCAGTCTTCATCCTGTGTAGTAAGCTTATATATATGATCAATCTCAACATCCCCATACTCATGATGGATAGGCTCTGTATAGCGCGCACCTTCGGAAGGATCTAATGGAACAACAACTTGGGTACCATTCTTTTCAAAGATCATCTGCCTCTTTTTCAAGTTGATTATAGCATCCATGTAATAATCCTAGTCAAGTAACAATATCACAGAATATAGATTATTATCATCAATGATCTCAATCACTTCGAAGTCAATCACACGCCAGCTCCATCAATATCTACGCTAATCCCCTACATATGCCCCATAGGAATTATGTTATGTTGATTTTCCATCCTCAACTAAATTGGTGACCATTGCAGCTTAGGCCTTCCCATCCACTCCCATGTCTTTTTTGGCAGAATGTTGGAATCTGTTCCTAGATCCAGAATGACTTGATCCATGTCATAATATCTGATCTGCTCAGTCAACCGCATCTCTCATCCGGTTCTTTTGTTGTTTTTGTACACTTTTTTTACTGTGCGATGTTCCATTTGCATAATTTCCTTGCCAACACAATTATCTATCAGCTCCTGCAACCCTTCTGCTGCCTTCTCATCCCTCAGCAATTTCATACACTTCTGCAAGTAGGACACCAAGAGAGACTGATCAATTTCCTTTACTTCAGGATTCTCCTCAGGCTTATTCTCCAATGGAAACTGTTGCCTCTGTGCGGTAGGAGGTGAAGGTTTAGGAGTCATAAATTTCTTCCTTGCTTCCATGAAGGTCTCTTTCTTTCACTGTACATTACATCCATCATTCTTATCTTCATATTTCCTTACCCAAGTCTCCATCACAACCATTTTTCCTTCTGCGTGGTCTCCTCGGATATTCATACCACTGCGTGTTACTATGTTAACGCTTAGATCTTCCTGACTTGGTTCAACCCTCATCATTTGTATATTTTGAACCAACTGTTGGTTGCGCTTCTCCTGTATTTTAGCTTAAAAAATGGGACAATTTTTGATTTCATGACAAAATTCTTGACAATACTTACAAGAAGCTGCAGTAGGATTCTGAAAATCCCTAGAAAAATGCCTAGCCCATCCGCAGTTGTAACATATCATCTGATCTCATCCACAACTTGTGCCTCCTCCTCAGCCAAACCCTAGGCCCAGGAAACCTCCTCACACAGTCAGTGAACCCAAAGCTTTTTGGCCTTCTACATGCTTTCGGTATGCACCAAGACTGTTCTGCATCATCAGATCATAGCTCTTACATTTTTTCTCATAATTTCCCATTGAACTGCAGAAATTGCAAAACAATTACTTCAACGATCTGATAAACTTTTGCAACATGTGACAATATTCCGTGGAATGTTGGCTTGTAACTTTGCATAAGCTACACCATACATGGGTCCCTACACTTGGCCCTGCTCTCTATCCGTGCTTCAATGGACTCTACATCCCAACATTCAGATATTCTCTATAAACAGGACACTACTCTTTATAATGATCCTCTGCTTTACACTTGATACACCAAAATTTTGACCTTATATCATATCGAACCTCCTTTCCCTTGTTTAGGTCCTAGAGCTCCATATGCAAGCTCACCAACTGAGTTTGAATTTGTTGCACCCCTATGCTTGTATCGACTATCGGCAATGCTTCCTGCTTCATCGCGATCTCCAATGCTTCAGCCTGAGTACAAATATTCTGTTGTGATAATGGAAATCTGAGGTGAGGAAACAAAGTAGAAATGAGCCATTCTCTATGCTATTCATCTGGGATATTAAAACTAATTTGGCTCAACAACATCTTAAATCACTAATCTACCTCCCATACTATCTCAATAGCCACCTGCTTAATCTCCTTGATCTCTGCGATGCACTGGGACTGCGACTTTGGTTTCTTGAATTCAGTGTTCAACGCGGTCTTGGTCTCAGCCAAAGAAATGTTTTCATTTGTCATAACATGTTTCATGTACCATGAAAATGCTCTATCTTGAAACACGGTAACCAATTACGCTTTCTTCATGTTTTCATCTGTAACATTCTGCGAGCTCCATATCACTTCTACCACAAAACATAACTGTTCAGGATCATCTGTTCCCTTGAACACATGCATCTTCGGAGTTGGGCCATAGTGAATGGGGGAGGTGGAGGTGGAGGAACAAAATTGGATGGAGTGATGATGGGGCTGGAAGGCTGGGGGATCTCTGCAATGATTTTTTGAATCTTAGATCTCAGACTTCTCGGGGTAGCAGGGTTGCTTTCTCTTTCTCTAGACCGAAACAACAAATTATATTCATATTCAACGTACGTTCCCAAAATGGTCCTAAACCTTTTTCTGTCCACGTAGCACCAGGTTCTATTTCTTCACACATCAATCTGAGCGCATCAGTAGTATACCCTTTTCACATAATAGCATTATAATCTAGAACTTTAACGAATTCAGGTACTTACCTATAATTCCTTTGAATAACTTGTGCTCTACTTTTCTATCAGACACAAAATTATCGACTGCGAACTTAGTGATAAACCCTCCAAGGATACTGTCTATCCAATAATCAACAACTCTCGTGATCTCATTATCAGTCTTTTTCAACTTCTAAATCAGATATGGGGTCCACACAGTTATCTTATTATTGAAATGACCCGTCTGCGTAGCCATCCTTGATATTCACTCGTACAACAAACTAGAAAATGGCGCGGAAAATATCTCGTACAGATCTGTATTGATATACTTCTGTAGCCAGTGTTTAGTAGAGATGCACATTCAAACTTACCCAAACTTAGATCTCTTGCTTAGAAAGATTCCACATCCAGCTATCCCTCAGTCAGATCCTAGTCCCCACAATAGAACCATTTGTTGGCTTCATGGGGCCTAGAACCAGGTTCAAAATGACTGCACAATCCAAAAAAAACCACTATTACTGGCCCTTTCGACAATGATCTTCTTGCACAAACCGAAGTCTCACCTGAGGCAATATAAGGAGATGCTAGAACTAGGTTTCTGCATCCAGAGGGATAGATGATTGTGGATTTAGGGATTTTCCTTCTTAATAGAGCTTCATAGGTTAGATCTATCAATAATACAAGTGTTTTTCAACACATTTGTTGAAATCAATAATAGACTGCACGATTTTACTTATTTATGCATTAAAAAAAGTAAATAAACATAAACAAGACTGTGCTATTCAATTATAGATTCAAAACCCTTACTCAACATAGAAATTTATAAATAGTAAGCAACAGAAAACACATCAGTGTAACTCAGATGTTTCTCAACATTTCCTTCATTAATAGCTAGACCTTTCTCATACATTCAATTCCACCCTGCGTACACAGCTGTAGGGGTTTGCACACACAACTTCAGACTTCCTAAAGTCTCTGCGCACATAGTTGCAGGGGTTTACTCACACAGTTGTAGAATTCCTAAGGTCTCCACGCACACAGCTGCAGGGGTTTGCACACACAGCTGCATACTTCCTAAGGTCTCCACGCACAAGGCTGCAGGAGCCTTTCCTCTAACCCAAAGCACAGACTTGAAACAATATTACATCCAAATGCATCTCATAATATCTATCATTTAAACTTACTTGCCTTCTTTACACATCTCTTCTCATCTCCTATTTTCTATGACTTCTATCTAGACTCCTTATATAGGTTTGGAATTTACAATACCATCGTCCAAAACCATGGGCAGAGTACAATGTTCAAAAAATATCCCATCCCATTACATAATAAGGGGCATTGACCCACCCCAAAGCCCCTACGACTCAAAAATAGACTCTGCACCACACGCTCTGCTCCTCGATCTGTGAAGTCTTTCCTTGCTGCTCTCTTCGAGGGGATCCCATATCCAATAGTTAACCAAGTGGTTGGGTTTATTGCATAGGGAACATGGGACATGTGGTTTGGACTAAGTGACTTGAGGGCGTTTGGTATTTTCCCCATGTCTAGGTTGGTGATGTTGAGAGGAGGTCGGTTGTATTACTGTCAACCTTTTTTATTCAATCACACATAAGATGGACCTAGATGCTTCATCCCCTAGTGGTGTGGTGTTGTCCGATGATTCAGTGTCTGATCTTACTAAGTCAGAGTTCTCAGCGATGAATCGGTGCATGAATTCTAACATAGAGTGGAATTGGGAAAGGTGAGGGTAGTGCTGCACATGATGGTTACTTGTGAAAATATGAAAAGTATGATGTATGCGCCTAGATACGTTTCTTTGGGCAACACGGTTGACCAAATACCATCGGTTAAATGCTCTTAATTCAGGGCACTGGGTGATAAAATGGTATGGTTCATCGCATAAGGTTGAGGCTAGGGTAGGAGGTGTGGAGTCCATTTTCCTTCTTGTATTCTTGGGGTTGGGGTGAGGGGGGTACGAGCATGACGTTGCTTCTTCTTGTACATAAACATTTTTTTGGATCCATTACAGCTAGCTGCGTGGCTGCTGCTGATGGAGCCTGAGAATTGGTCTACACAAGTGCACGTAATGCATTTGTATATCAAAGGATTTCATGGAAATGATGAGTGTAATTCCCGTACTTTGTGCATATAGTGCATGCATGGTTGGTGCATAATGCCTTGTTGTGTATTGTTGCGAACTTTTCTCGAATTGGTAGAGCTAGAGTTACAGTTGTTTTTTGGGCATGTAAGAATTTTTTTAACGCCTCTAATTCGGGGAATATGTTGTTTGGGTGGCCAACTACACTACATAAAGAACAAGGTTGGATTTCTCTAGGATTCTTTTGGACGTCTTCCTTCTTTCACTTTTTCTTATCCCTTTTAGTGGCACTGAATAGTGTGGATACATGTGCTTCTTGATTTATGATGGCCTCCTGAGGGGCGATAGGAATGACGCCCGTAAAGGTGATGCCTGTGTTTGTGGACATGGACAGAGGGGCTAAATACTAGATTAATATTGCGAGGGCGATATTTGGTAGCGTAAGTGTTTCCACAACTTGGTGCGAGAAAAAACGAGGTGGAGGGTATAAAAAGGGGGTTTGGGTGATGGCATACGAGAGGAATTTTGAGTCATCAGCGATGAAATTTGGGGTATTGGATGATGGTTCCTCACTCAGTTGGGTGTTTGATGAAATAATCATGCACACCAAAGCTCTTAAGGTTACTAGAACATATTCCAACAACACGGGGTTTCTCCAGGGTATGTACCGAGGAGAGTGTATGGTTTGAACTGACCAGGAAAGAACTCAGTGTATGTTTTAATAAACTTAGAAGAATATCCTAGGTATGGTAGGACACCATCAAGGGCGGTTATAGTCTTCTTCTCGTAACACATGTGTTGATTGAATGTAACACATTTCCCTTCATGGGGGGACAACATTATCCTAACTATGGAGGCTGCTACTGTAGTAATTGTGTACATATAACTCTAACCAAGAAGGATGTTGTAATCCAACTGTGCGTACAAGAGTTCAATGTTAGTAAGGACAGTTTTTCTCGAGAGATGTACCGAACAAACCTACAGGGGAAGAATGACACCCTTCATATGCTCTGAACATAATTTCAAATGGTTTGAGTTCTAGAGATCCTATTTTTCCAAACCATTTTGGACATGATACATGTGGATTTTCCTTCGTCAACGATGCAACGATGAATGGTAATGTTTTGGATTGAGACTAGGATTTGGAAACCAACTAGGGAGGGGAGTGGTGGGCCAAATTTATATGGATTAAAAACCATTAAGTGAGAATCAAAAGGGTTAATTGCAGCTAATGTAGAAATTAAGGCTTTATGTTGAGCTGGGCATGATTGCAGGACTTCTAATGCTGACATAGATGAAGGAGATTAAGCCAAGTCGTCACCTATCCTGTAGCTATGAGAAACCTTTGAATTATGTCCTTCTCGACGTAAGGTCCCTTTGACCATTTTCAACATAGGTTCTATAGGAATCCAGGGAATGGTTAGCGTTACTATAGGAATGGTTGTGGTCATGGTAGATGGGTTGGTCCCTTGGGGAGATTCATAATTTCTATTTTGTGTCTATAAGTGAATTTCCTCTCATGTCATGTAAATATCATGATTAGAGTTATTATGGGGGTTCCCTCCAGGAGGATTTGGCTGGCATTGTGGTTTTTGTTGAGTATTAACCAATCCTTGGTGGGGGAAATGATCCCGAATTACTGCATTTTGCTGGTTTTTCCTTCCTTGCCCCCTATTATCTTTAATCCTTTTCAACTCAGGGAGTTGAGGAAAATGGTGGGTATAATGAACATATTCCCTACAGATGGATCAAGAATGATTTTTCCTAAGAATTCTGCTCTTTTTTTCCTTTTTGAGTTATTGTTTGTTGCTCCTAATTCTGATTTTGGTTGGGATTACTCCCAGTCGATATTTGCGAGGTCTGTTGTTGATTGATTCCCCCATGGATTTTTCTCTTTGGATTTTTCTAAGCAACATTAGGTAGATTTGTTGTATTCCCCTGGTCAAATGATGACTACTATTGAGCATGGGAGGGTTGTACAAGATAAACCCCTGCGTTATTTTGCACTGGTGGGTTATTCTATTGTTGTGTGGGGAAAGTATAATATTGGTTTCCTTGTCCCTGATTGGTATATGGATTCTGGGAGGATGATATTGTGTCCACATTCCTAGAAGAGTATTGGTTGCCCTGCGAGGGGATATTGTGGTCCTCCTTGTTGGGTATTATATTGGTTAACCCTATTAACCATATTTTGCATTGGTATGGGTTGCACAGACTAATATCTTAGTGGTGCCATTTGCGTAGTGTCAAATTTTGGCTGAGAGAAAGAGTATCCAAGATATTTTTAGGTGTCACTAGGTTGGTTTTGGGTTATGGACCTTATAAATCCATTAACAACATTAGATGCACCTGATATTTCTTTTTTACAGGTTTGCAGGCAAGGGGCATTTGGAAGTACGTGATAAAGGTATCCATACTAAGTGTAGATAATATCTAACTACTAAGCTTTACTGATGGCTTATTCCTTAATTTGCAGACTTGAATTAGCCACACCTTTAGAGATTTATGAAGTAAGAGATCTCAGAAAGAGATAGAGGAGGATTTTTGCTCCAAGATTAGCTTTACACAAACTTCGGCATTTCTGGCATTCGTGGATATGGTCTGACATGTGTATAGAATGTGTCTGTTTCAAGTGGGTAAGGAGTTCCAGGCCTGAGTCTTGTTAGACTAGGAGCTAGAAGAATGTAAGAAAAATGGTGGCTATGGAACAAAATTTTCCATCTGTCCCAGATGGTTGACTTATGTACCTCTTCGTTGTTTCCCCCATAAGAGTGTGTTGAAAAAAATGTAGGTTAATAGTATATTTTGTGATTCTATTAGAAGAACACCACATGTGAAAGGTCATGACATGTTTTCCAGGATATTCTCCTTTTTTTCCTTCGAATTTTGGAACATTCGAAGGTAATCTGGTAGGAATGGGTGGCCAATTGGGGCCATGTTCTATATGGTCATTAGTTAACTGGCTTAAATCAGGTATATTTAAGGAAGATAAAAATGGTACCTGAAAATTGTTCGTCATTACAAAAATATTTTGAAAAACTATATGAAAAGGGGTCCTCTGTGGGGATATGCAAGCAGAACTACCTTGATGGTTGTCTCATGGATTTTCTAGAGGAGTGGTATGTGGTATGTGGAGACCCTTTAGGGGTTGTGAAAGGTGTAATTTGAAGGGGAGGGGTCCCAAGAAAAGTTTCACTGATAAAGGAAGATTCTATAATGGTGGCTACATGACATCCTCTATGCCTGAATGGAAGGAAGCCTAACACACATCTCGTTAATGGGAGGAGGTTTAAAAAATTTCTAGATCGATGGGGAGCCATGGGGTCCCCTATGCTGTCGATTAGAGTGTGTGTACTTTGTAGGTTTGAGGGAAGGGGATATATATCAATGCAATAAAATCACATACATAAAACAAAGCGAAAATGCAATGGTTATTTTCCTTTTAGAAGTAAGTTATGTGATTAATCAAACAAAAAGGTTTTCGTATGTTGCGTATGATAAAAATTCCTATTAATACCTAATAATCCTTTCCACTCTCAAAGTAACTGGGTCTTGGGAAGATATATTCTGATGGGTACTGGGGAAATGTCCCGAAATAATTGGTGACATTTTCCAGCAGCCGAAGAATTGACCAAGGCAAGGGATGAGGCTTGAGTGATTCCCACGCCTCCACCTATTGGGAAAAGATGCCATAGATTTCACCATTAAATTACCTTCATCCCACATGAAAATTTTAGTCTTTAGCTTCTTGGTAGTCATTTACCAGTATCGAGCACTAGAAGGGTTGGGTAGCCCTAAATAGTATCGCACACATTGGACCTAAGCCGAACCCCCTCTGAATCGGGTCTTTGTCATGCTCGGGTATTATTTTCGTGGGATGAGTGAAGGATTTTAAGCACCCTAAAAGTCAAATTATATGTTTTAAAAATATAAAATGATAATGATGGCTTATGGGATGCCTAAACCCAATGGTCCTAACTTGAACTATTAATTATTTTATGGCCCCTGTGGGCAGAGTTAGTTGGTTTAAGTTATGGTTGTTTTTAGGTCTTTGAATTTTCTTAGGGTGTGAGATGGTAGGAAAAAGTAAGATAAGTATAAAAACCTCTTTGAACTGGATGCCTTCTTATACGAGGCTTACAAACGATTAGTGTGTGGCAAGGTGAAAATAAAAGGTGTGATAAGATGCAGATATACAATGTTCCTTTACTATATAGCCCTAATTACATTCAGTTTTGGTTGTTTCTTGCAAAAAGAAATAAAGTGTGGATAATGGGTTGATTACTCTTTTTCATATTACACTATGTGGGTCTAAAGGGAGATGGGACTCAAGTGCTTTAAGAAATTCCTGTGCAAGCCCAGGTTCACCTAAAAGAAGTTAGGGAAGCATATATTACTTTCTTTTTGTAATGACACTTAGACCTAGTCCCAACACTAGTGAAAGGGGAAAAAAACTTTGTTTAGTAACAAGATTTGTGGATGATGGACCACTTACTCCTTTACTAATTAAACTATGTTATTTTCAGAAAATTCTAGCAAAATAGTTTGAAAAACATATGTGGAATTTGACCAATTACTTTTCTCCCTAATTAAGCTATGTGTATACTGCAAAGATAAATTAAAAAAAATATAATTTCTCCACTAATTTAGGTTAGTGAAGAAACTAGACAAACAAAACATAATGTAAAATATATATGCAGAGGTGAAGGTAATTCACTAAAGGCTGCCAATCACCCGAGAATAAATGCAATACAAGGCCCTTTTTAGCTTTCTGGCAACCGTGTGAGTTTAGCCATACACAGACACGTGCATGCGTCTGTCAGAGAAAAAATTGCGCGGTCGAGAAAAAAGAGTGAATACTAAATATTTTGGGCTTAGAATGAGTCCTATAGGTCCTATAAAAATTCCAGAGATACGATGAGCGCCTTGTAGGGTGGTTATGTAGAGAGGAGGTCCTGCAAAAACGACTATTAGAATAAAGAAAAGAAACCAATGGAGTCACCAATTCCGTGTTAGTTTTTTTGTGGCAATGGAGTACCAAATGACACCTCAACAATTGGTTGTTCCTTGCAAAGGATCACAAAGATAGTTGGTGCTATTAGTGGACATACTTAGATAAAAAAAACATTGAAAACGATGAAAACAATGCATCTACAAAAATAAATTAAACAAAGAGACAAATACACAAAATACTTCTTAGTGAAGCAAACAAGTCAATACAATAATGGAAAAATACTCCCTTTATTGACTGCTAGTGGCAGAAGACAAATACAATAGAATACTAAAACACTTGAAGATAATATTTTGAGTTATGGTGCTCAAAAATTCCCAGTAAGGGGGTCCCTTTCCTCTATTTATTTTCAAGCTTCTCCTCTCTCTCAAAAGAAATATAAAGACTCTCTCAATGGTGGACTCTTCTCCTCTCACTAAGATGATCGATTAATCAAAAGAAATATGGCCAACATCTGGGATAATTTTAAGGATGGAAAATTATCTTGAAGTTTAAAAAATTGGTGAATCTCACTAGTACCGAATATGCAAACTATAAAATGTTTATTGATGTATTTGTAAAATTATTCAAATTTATAATGATATTATATATATTGTCTATATAATTTTGGCGATTTTTAATGTAAAATAATTTTATATTGTAAAATTTGGGCGAATCAGTTTTATAAAAAAAAATGGAAATTGGCGAATCCTTTTTTTGGAAAAACCATGGAAAATTAGCCCACCTGCGAATATTAGCCCCTAAAATTTTCCATGGCCAACATGCTAGTTCTCTTACTTCTTTTGCTTCAATAATGAAATTTTGTGTTGCTCTGATATCAATTTGGCTAGCTTAACAATGTCTCATGTTTTTTTTCTCCCATGGCTTGTTTATATAGAAATTTTTGAATCCATCTTCCTTGTCTTGGTTCATGAATGATAATGACTCAAGAGTAGGAAAAATTATTCCATTGAGGGATGCATATCTTTAGGGCGACTCCAAGTCAGTTGTACTTGATTGAAAATGTCAAGGAATCCTTCCCCAAGTGTGGGAAGTGGTCCCAATTGTTTTAAGTTGCACCTTTCCTTGGTCTTGTGACTTTCGAAGGAAAATTCAAGCGGTCGCACTTTTTTCCTCCTTCTCTGGTGCACAATCCAAATTATTCATAAACAACCTTAGGAGAATTTAAATTTTTATAAGTTTCATAATGTCTTCAACTGTAAAATCTTCATTTGTAAATTCTGTTAGACAACCTTAGGTGTCTTTTATAGTGTATAATTTTCTGGTGTTAACAATTTACCTAATGATATCATATCTAGATCATTCATTTAATAATTATTTATAATATTGTTGCACACATTTTGTCACAGTTCCAAGGAAGCGGTTGTACCATTTGTTTAAAATTTTAGAATCATCAGCCAAAAAATTATCATGTCATTGTAAACCCATTCTATAAGTTTGTAATGTAAATGATGCTAGTACGACCGTTAGTTATGTAAAAAGCTAGGTAAGCCTATGATTTTGGTGAAAAATTTCACCCAAGCAGGTTTTTCGTCTCGCTAATTATCTGTGTTTGTAAACACAGATGATTGACATAGTTTTTCCGTTCAGCCTCACCCTAAAGCTAAGGTGGGATTTATCGTCGAAGTCTTAGGTGAGTCCTAGTGTTTTAGTCAAGTCTTTTGTAAATGCGTTTTGGGAATAATTTATGCTATTTGGATAAATTATTTTATTATAAATCACTTGGTTTAATAGATCATATTCTGTCATAGAATTGGGTAAATATTTTGAGGGTCTATAACGAACATGTATTACCCATTTGAGGGTTGGATTTGTAAAATATTATGTACAAAATATTTTAGTGCATGGTCCCTCGTACTTAGACACCATGGATAAAATAATTCAGAGTGGAAAAATAATTAATCCCCACATAAGTCAATTAATTAATTTTTTGGCGGAAATAAAATTAATTCCTAAGCCAAAAAATTAATTAATTTAGAGTCAAAATTAAAATGTTAGAGAAATTAAATTCCCGGAGTGAAATAATTCCTGGATCTAAGAGAAGTTAATTTTTCGAGGTCCGCCAACAAGGGAATATTGGAAATTTCAAGAAAATTTGGATCCTTGGAACTTGGTGGTTAAGTCAAAGTCAATTTTTTGAGGAAATTAGTTCAAAATAATTATTTTTGAACTAATAAAAAGTGGATTTAATGAGAAATTCGAAAATTCCTCAAAAAGAAATATTTTCGACGACATAGATTAAAAAATGATCAATTATTTATCAACGATCGAGATTATTCTAACGAGGATCAATCCAAATAGTTTTTATTTTCCACTGGAAGGAATTTGTCTATAAATATAAGACATTTTTCTTCTATTGTGATCATGATTAATCTTTGTATGATATAATTTTGTAAACGTTGGTATGAAGTCGTTGTTCTATTGGAAAAATTTGAATCTCATAATAAAATAATTTGGGGTACATTTCATGGTGTCTTTGTCTCATTGATCTGTGGTATGTACTGGGTATGCACTTTCTTATATTGTGCTTCAATATCATATAAATTGTTATTTCATTTGTATATGATAGGAACATTCTATTGGTAAGTTTTAGGCTTATCTTAGGTGATCTGATTCATTGTATGATCTAACGATTTTTCATAAGAAATATATATAGAGTTTGCAGGTTCCCTAGCCCTTACCCAACCTAAAAGGCTAGTGTTTGGGACCTATTTTGCAAGCATTAAGAAGCATGTAAGTCCTACAAGGGCTAGATCTCATTGTAAACAAGGGTTTTTTCAAGGGATTATCATTTTATCTCTAATAATTTGTGATTTCAACAATCATGAAGATATAATCTTTTGTTTTATAGCTAACATTTTTTTAGTGCAGGTGTTGAAGAGTGATTTCTCTCACATCTCCAAAATTGGAATAGGCCATTAGGCCTTGGGGTTTGCTTCTATTTCCTTCATCTCTCATTTTAATTGACTCCATAATTTATATAAGATTTGATATATTGATATAATAGTGGCATAATCATCATAATCAAAGCCTAAAGAACCCACCCATTAAGCTAATAACTCATACAAGGAATCAAAGTAAATTACAAGGGTTTGATATATCAATTTTTTTTTTATGTTGGTTGTCATATACTTTACAAGGTTTTTTATGAAAGTTTTAGGTCTGATATAATTGTTACAACAATGTATGCAGGGCATAAACACACATAAAATAAGCCTAAATTCATTAACGCGTTACTTAAGGCATTTCACATTAATCTTGTGTTTAAATTGATTGCATATAAGTTTTTTTTTTAGGATTCTTGGGAAATTTCCAGATCTGATATGTTTGATACAACCATTTTTGTAGTCATATAAACTAAATAAGAACATAAAAATTGACTTAACATCATCTAAAAATCACTCAAATTGATTTGCTAATCATTGGAGCTTATTTGGCATTAATATTTAGGCACCTTGTTGTTTTATTAAGGACTGAATAATTGATTTTCTAAGTTTTTTTTTTTTGTTAAGTTGAGCTATTCTATTAATTTTGAAAACATAAAGTTACATATGCTACAGGCTATGTTGGTAAGATGCGCTTAACCAATCCTAGCCTTTGTTACACTGTTTCTAGGCTACCTCGGGGGAGGAAACCAGCCCAGACAAAACTTAGAATCGAGCAGTACATTATGTGCAGTAGTGCTGACACATCCTAAAAACATGAAGTAAATGATAATAGAGAAGCCCTGAGGGAAAACATGACAAAAAACAGAGGAAAAATGAACAGTTGTGCATATGTTATTCATCATTACTGTTGGGGTTCTCCTCCTCAATAGGACATGTAGGAGCTTGTGCAGGAGTTGCTTCCACATCAGCTACAATGTGTTTGGGAATGCTCGCAGGAGCGCAAAGGATGGGGGAGTATGGGTCTACGTTGTTAGTTCCTAAATCCACCTCAGGCTGAAATAAGGCAGAAAAAGGACAACACCAAACCATGCTTAGCCTCGTAGCTAGCCCTACGAGGACAGGAGAGGGCTCTCTCCAGGTCAATCTCAAAAAAAATATTCAAAGGGGCTTGAGATGACTAAAACAACAACTGATCTTAGGCTATATAAACAAATAGGAGGGTTTGATTTTGATTTTTAGGGGTTTTTTATTGGAAAAAGGGAAAAACAATTTTGGGCTTGGGGATGAGGCCAAATTCTTGCAGAGTTCAAGTTGGGGCAGGGTAGGCAATGACTTTGATGTCTTAGATCAAATGAATAGATTGAAAATACTGTTGAGGAGCTGAAGAGGGCAAGAGAGTGCAAGGATCCTCTTCAAACTGACGAAAAACATGTAAAACTAAACAAAATTTTAAGGCAGAGCACCAGCAAACTAATGAATTCTACCTCAATTACTCATTTGTTTAATTCAGAAGCAAAGAGAAGGGAAATGGAATACATGTAACATTAATGAAACTTACAATAAAATGGAGAGAAACATCATCAAAACTCAGAAGCCACAAGGATCCCAACAAGTGCTGCAAAACTCTGGTCTTTCCTTTGCCAAAAACTGAAAACGGATGTACAATGAGGTACCAAACTTTTCCCACAAGTATCCAACCCTGAAAATTTCTCAGAAAATACAATATATAGACTATCCTAACCCCTTCCCATGCCTCTAGGGGTCGAGCTCATCCTTCTAGGAGCTGTTTCAACCAATTCTAAACATGGAGCTAAAATCTAGGCAGCCAAACAACTTGCCTCTATATGCTAGGAAACTGATCCATTCACTTAATTTTCACTTTTTAGTGAATGAATCCTCTAGAACAAGTAAAAACATGCCAAATTTACATCATGGTTACCAAATTACATCATGATAGATCAATCATCACATGAAAAAGTAAAACTAGTCAAAACTGGGCGAATTTCTGAGCTGAAGAGTGAAAATGAGGCAAAATTTCTCTATGCGCCGCGCTCAAAAAACTCAATGCGTCGCACCACTTTGAGCCTATTTTTGGGGCACTTCCTGAAGTCCAAATCGAGCTCATGATAGCTCGTTGGAAAGCCCTATCTGTCTGCTATCCAACCCAAGTGGAATTTTTGGATTTGGATGTCATTTGCCCCTCCAAAACTGCAATCTCCCAAGACTGGTTCCTGCTGGTGCAAAAAGTGGCAGAAAGGCCATTTTCAAGGTGTTTTTGGCCCTTTAGGCAGCCCAGAATTTGATGAAATGCTTCGGCCATTCCTGAAAATACATAATATATCATGAAAAACCCAAAAATGCAAATTTTTCCTCCAGAAGATGTCCCAATCATAAGCGCGCGTCGGGTGGCGCGACGCGTCGGGCGGAAAAACCTGTTTTGCAACCAAAATTTTCAAAATGACAAAATATTCTCCAAATTTGCTGAAATTTGGAGTGAAGGTCTCCCATCATGTCTCATGCTCATCCAAGGAAGCTTCGGCCAAGATTCGGAGTGGATCCGGCCTCTTTCGACGTTTCAGTGCTTTTCTCAACCTCGCCTTCAGGATCTTCATTTTTGCTCTGCAAACGTGTGTGCGGGCCCAATAGTGATTCTTCATGTGTCTGAGCATGTCTTTGTCCCTATTGGCCTTCGCCAAGAAATTCTCCAGATGAATTTTGACTCTCGTAAGGCAAGTCTCTCGCTCAAATGGTGTCATGTCACTTGGTCTCTTCCGGGCCAATTCACGGTCTTCACGGATTCTCTGCAGCTCCATGAGTGTGTGCTGGTCCTCCAGTTGTTTATTCCGCTGCTCCAAGTAATCTATAACCCACTGAGTTCTCTGCAACTTCACGGTCAAAGTGTCAATCTCAGCTTTTTGTTCCTGGATGGTCTCTCTCATCCTTGAGCTAGGAGAGCTCAAATCAACATCGATGAGTGTAAACTCAGTGTCTTGGCCTCCTGAAGGGCCCTCATCGTGCATAGGCCTCTTGCCTCGGTCCTGTACCTGTGCTGATGTAGAAGGTGAGACCCCTTCCACGCCAAGTGGAGATAGTACTCGCGCTGCTGATGAAGGTAACGAGACCCCTTCCACCCCTGGTGGAGATAGTACTCGTCGTGCTGCTGCAAATAAGGCTCTGTGGCCTCTCTGATATGTCACACACACTGAAGCACTGATAGGCTCAGTCTCGGGAAACTCAAACTGATGCGAAGGCTCTCCCTCATCATGAACAATCTCGGGAGGAGGCTGAGGGGCTGCAAAGAAGTCACGGGAAATGAACTCATCCCATGCAATGCCCTGCAATCCAAGCTGATGTACTACAATGATTTTAATGAGCGCATAATGATAAATGTTGTTATGTTGCTGCTCTAGAGTCTTCTTCTGCACAAGGGTAGTCATCCACTCTATGTTTCGGCACATGAAGTATGGAATATTCATCAGTCGCACTCTCGTGAAATGCATCAAAAGTCTGATATGGTATGCATAAAGGCGCGAGAATCTACCCTCACAGCTGAAATATCTAATGATGAGTTTCATTAATGGCGCATAGGACTCCTTCAGAAACCGGAATGGGAATACTCTGCTCAACTACCTCAAATATCCAGGCCTGATGTAAGGTTCATAATATGCTCTATCCAACTGTTGTCTCTTATTCCACTCCTCACCAATGTTTGGTATCCCGGTCGCCTCAGAAATGGTCTCTGGTGTCAAAGTGAAGTTCACTCCAGCAAGATTTACATGACCATCACGCAAATGTAAGACAAATAAGCGAACTAACTCTGGATGGTGCTGAATCTGAGATATCATCTCACAATACCGAAAACATGAATGTTGCTGAAAGCATGTCATTGCAAGCGGGCAGGCCTGCAATTGAGCCAAAGAAGTGGGCTCCTCCCTGACGTGCCTGCCACTTTTATGAGACCTCCTCGGTACATTTAGCTCTGCGGTTGAATCACTGTCCTGCTCATATCCCTGCTCATATGATGAATTTGTTTCTGACATGATGCTGAAAACAAGGTGTTTGACAAATAGGTGGTGATATATGTATGGTGAAAACAATAGTTTGGTATATGCTTTAATGTCACATGTGCCACATATGAAATGAGGTGTTGTGGAGAAATGTCACAATGGGAAAAAGGACTGTCAAGTAAGATTTAAGATTTAAGTATGAGGACAGTCACTGTTTGAGGGACTTAGGGATTTAGACAATTTACAAGTGATATAGGAAAAAGTGACAGTGATGGGGGGTAGTTTTAGGAACAAGAGTCAATGAAATGGTAACATATAAGTGAAATCAAGGATATGGAGGTAGTCCTTGAATGTGGAAATTAGGATTTTGTCAATGGAGGGAAGTGATGGTAAGTGATAGGGTTTGGGAATTTAAAACATGGGAACAAAGGGTATAAGGGATATGGGACAGCGGGTATAGGAGAAGGGATCGTGATATAATAATATGACAATACTAGCAGTGATAACAATGATAACAAATGACAAGAGCACAAATGAAAATGGAATGAGAGTTTAAACACCAAACACCTCTTTGCAAACCCTTGGGAGTAGATTGCAATATGGGTATAGGGTTTATACTTGCACCAATTAAACTCTTTCAATACCTCCTTCAAATGACACCCAACGGGAATTAAAATCAGATAGCAAGCACACACAACTTACTTGGAGGCAAATGAACTGAATTGATTTGAGTTTTGATGAAGGAAGATGAGTTTCGACCTTTGGGGCTTTGTGCGTCGCGCGCACACCCAGTGCGCCGCACTCAGTGGGTGCTCCGCGCCCTTAGAAAAATACATAGAGTTTTTCGGCTCTATGCGCCGCGCGCTATGGGTGCACCGCGCCCTTAGAAAAATACACAGAGTTTTTCGTCTCTATGCGACGCGCGCTATGGGTGCGCCGCGGCCTATCCCAATGCGCCGTGCGGTCTTCAATCACAAGTCTGCCCTTCTAAAACATAGTTTCGCTCTTCAAATTCAAACTCGACTTCTCTTTGAGATTTTCTCAATGGCTCTTGTTGCAAATGAATTAATAATCTTGGGAAATATCTCATATAGACATGGTTTTAATTTTTTCTTCTTCAAAACCCATTTTGTAATGTTTTTTGACTTTGGCACTTTTTCATTTAATACAACTTCTGTCTTTTTGTTTCCTCACTGACTTTCTGAGCTTCGAATGATGAAATTGGTTGATTTTTTGCAGGGATGTTGGCGTCGAACCTTGGCAAAGGATGACCAGAGTCTGCATGTGAAAAACTTCATGGTGGAAAACTACATATTTATTACAAAAACAATTTTGACAATTTCTTCTTCAAAACAGAGTTTTGAAGAAGAAACATCCTCGAGCATATTTGACGATGAAGATCTTGAAATGAAAACTTATTGAAAAACTCCTCATGGCCTGCGGGCATTATTTAACATTTCGGAAGACCACACCCTAGACCTAGAAACTAGAATGACTCTTTTTGACCAAAATAACCATCTATGACTGTAAATGACATGAACTCAACTTTGATGAATTTTGATAAATTTTGACCAACCTAGCAGGCAAAAACATGAGAGAAACTCGTGAAGAGACCCTTCCATCAGATAATAGCATGCCCCTAACGGACTGCAGATGAATGAGCGGAATGAGACACCTAAAAATGAAATGCAATAAGAGAAATGATCTCTGACGGAGGGATGTAAAGACCGACTCTAACATTGGCTCCAATGGGGATGGTAGCTCCTTGGAGGTGCCAAGAACGGCAGCTCTTTGGGAGAGCAGACCAGTGCCTTCGTCCATTGGGCTATGGAGTCCATTATTTTGACAAAACAACTTCAAGACTGTTGACTGAATTTATTTGACTCAAACTGACTCAACTTTAAAAATAGAAATGACTGAACCA
>CM076584.1:50347657-50443481 GCA_034641835.2 Pinus albicaulis
TAACGTGGATAAACCAGCGCACCTATGCATATATCAACAGGGACTTGTGGGCCCATGAATATACATAACTCTACATAATATATGCGTTCGACACATATCATAACTCCACATAATATATGCTAGTCCATATAACAAACCATCAAAAAAAATCTTGCTTTTCTATGAAACCTTCAAATAACTCTCGACGATATAATATACCTATTTAACATAGGAAACAACCTTTCGAGCCCACTTGCCGATCTTTGTCTATCCGCCGATGCGATGAGTTGCCTCCGATTCGATGTGATGTGATGAATCGCTTTACAAATACTTCCGATTGCGATTAATTGCAATCGCAATTTCCATTTGCATGTTCCGATGCCCTTTTTCCGATGCGATCAGTCACTATTCACTTAAATGTGCCGATGCGATTAGAACTGGAACTCAAACCAATAAAATCATAATTTATAGACCCATCGGGTCCGGAACTCAATCACAATCGCAATCCTTTATTGTCATGCTCCGATGTTATGCTTTTGTTCGATGCGATTGACCACTGTTCACTGCATTTTGCCAATGCGATTGGAACTGGAACTCAAACATTTGTTAATCATAGTTTATAAGCCCATAGGGTCTGGGCTTCAATCGCAATCACAAGTCTTTATTTATATGACCCGTTGCCAACTTTTTCTTCGATGCGATTCATACCGGTCCCACCACATAAGCCTTTTCTTTTTGATAGAACCTTTGGTTATTTATATCTTGCACTACATATAAAAGTATATGCTATGGACCTTTATATATATATATGGCGCATCATATGTATCTCACTGCGCATATATATAAGCTTGCTTCCGCTTCGATCTTTAGTGAATCTTCCAGCGGGGGTAGCGATTCTCGGAATTTGTTTGTATATATATATATATATATACTTTCCGCTTGGGTTAAGATTCCCGGAATTTGTTTTTGTATCCCGCCTAGGGTAATGATTCTCGGAATAAGGTTTGTATATATATATACTTGCTGCTTGGGGTAAGCGATTCCCAGAATTGGGTTTATGTATCCTCCAGCTGGGGTAGCGATTCTCAAAATTTTCTGCTCTGCCTCTGCTTGTGATAACGGCTCTGCCTCTGCCTCTGCCTCTGATATAACATCTCTTTGGATTCCTTCGTTCGCTTCTTTGCTGCCTCTGCTACTTCTTTGTCTTTTCCTTTCTGCTATATCTACTGCCTTAGTTTCTTTGTGCTCCTTTCTCTGTTGCGTATATAGAATCCACTCCACCTGTTATACTTGTAGAAAATCCCATGAGGCTATGATCTTCTACACCTTCAATTCAACATTTCTTTTCTCAACTTTGAACTCTGCTACGTTACTAGAGTTTTGTTCCTCATCTTGATTTAATTCTGCAGAATGAATTGTGATGTATTCTTCCCAATAGTGCTTCACAGTCTTCCCACTTGAATAATTGTTCCTCATTACTCTATCTCTCCAGTTCTCCTATTAAATGGCCCTCTTCTACTGTCCTCACTACTTTGCAGCACCTCATCTGAATCCTGTTGCCTTTGTTCCTTCTATGCTCTACTTGTCTTATGCTCTCTCTGCTGCCTCTGCTTCTTGTCTGCTTCTTTCCGCCTTGTTGCTGTTTCAGTTGTTCCTCCTTTGCCATCTCCTTTGCCATCAATGACAACATCTCCAATAGTCTCCCCCTTTGGCATTGATGGCAACACATCCACCGATAATCCAATGCTTCCTCCAAGTCTTTCTCTAACTGGCTTCTTTTAGAAGACCCTTTCTTCTATTACCTGCTTTTCCTCCCCCTTTGACATCAATGGCAAAGGGTTGCACATTTCTCAGTGTTGATTCTGTCTTTTCATTTCCTCTCTCTGATTTGTGTTTAGACCACCTTCTTCTGACTGTGTACCCTGCTGCTCCAGACTGGTGTACAAGACTTATTGAGAGAACACTTTGAGGATTATTGATATTGAATGTACACTACAAGTTGATACAATCCCAAAGCACTGACTCGTTTCACTTGTATAAAGCAGAAAGTGAGGATAATGACACTTCATAGAAAACATTGTACCAGCTTTATTTAATCAAAGATGCATCATTGGGTTAAACCTAAAATATTGAGCATGCTTCAAATATACTTCAGTTTCTAGTATTATCTTCATCAGAAATCCACATCTATTAAGGAAGTTGTCGTTGGAGTATGTCTTCTTCTGCTATACAAATCTGTAGTGCCACACTTATTCAATTGTGATGATGTCAATACTTATTTTATAGCTGTGGTACACCTTTCCTGCCTGTTGGTGGTGATATGAGCTAGGAGGTTGATATTATCCTTAATAGCTTAAGGTTCTTGTTACAGCTGTGATCAATGAATTAACCAGATTTTGACCTAAGAGATCAAATGCCTTTACTGCTTGCATATTGTACATTCAAAACAAAACCTTGAGGTAGGATGCATTCAATGTATTTTTCAATCTAACTTATCAACCGTGCAATTCATTTATGACATAAGGAGGTATGTATGTCTATGATCAATCTCTCATTTAAAGGTGAATTATCAGCAAATCCTTTGTGCTGGAGTAGTATAAAAAAAAAAATTGAGCTTCAAATGGTAATCACAGCTAGTCCTTTATTGGTCAGATACTTTGACTGTTCTATCAGGATGAACTTCCACACGAGCATATTCAAGATGTTTAATTGAAAACTTAGCAAACGGACTTCACACTATTTTGTAATTGATCTTAAGAAAGAGGCCTTGAAGATATACATGTACCAAATTCAGGAAGGCATGCAATTATATATATAGAATAAAATATTGCTTCAGTCCTCAATATACTACTTCAAGTGTAAGGAAGATAATTATATTTTTTCTCTGCTACTGACGTTTTCATGCTGAATGCAGATAATACTGGGAATATTACCTTGAGGTTCTTTTGCCATAGTTCTTTGATCTTGTGGACTTGTATCATACTGCTGCTCTACTGATAATGCTTGTTAATATGTTGATAAGCATGTTGCTTGTACCTAAATGCCAATTGATATTTATTTGATAAACCATGCAGAGGTTTCACTTCAGCTTGCACATTTACCCATAATTAAGACATCCTTCATAAATTATATTATTGATATCTCCACTGTTTTCAACAATAATCATCAATATACTGAATCTGATCTTGGCCTCATTAATATTTTGCTTTTTCTGCCATTTTGTTCAGAGGAAGTCACAACATTTTCTTTTCTAGGATTGCTCCAGAATCATTGCTGCTTCAACTCAATTGTTCTAACATAGTGATCTTAGGGAAGAAATCTTCAATTTCTTTCCTAGGACTCTTCATGGGCATATCACTCAGAGATTTATCACTTACTTGACTGTACTCCTCCAAGGGGACTTTTCATAGATGTGTGATGTAATGATATTAATGAAGACAGGCACCTTTCTTACTCAACATTCTTAATGGGGTTCATTGTTAATTCTAGTAGTATGATGCATTCTATGATCATCACTTTAATGTGTTAAAGTCCTCTTAGCTTACATTTCCATGGCTGAAGTTCCTTTATATCATCATGGCTGCTTGCAGCCTTTTCTTCTTCCATCATTCTGTCGACTATAGAGTGCTTTAGTTTTTCTTCTTTCTCTATAGTTCTCTGATGGATAAAAATCCTTTCCCTTCCTGTCCATATAGCTGTCTTCATTCCAAGGAGCTCTTCTTATACTACTTTCATGGGGATTATTTATGAACTTCTCTCCCCCTGAGATGTTGCTCCATATTTATCACTGATTGGATGTTTTCTTTGTTTTCTAGAGCAGCTCCCCCTGAGACTATGCTAAATTCATTATGTTATTGAGATGATAGGTTACCCCTTTCTCTTTTCCTTCCATACTTTATTGGGGTTCTTCATAATGTCTGCACTTCTTTTAGATTCATAGTTTTGATTGATTTTATTTGTTTCTATCATCTGTCTAGAGTTCTTTAATGTATATGACAGTTTGCAGTATTTTTCTTTGTGACCAAGCTTGAGGCATACATAACATCTTATTCTACCAAGGTATGTTTGAGCTGATGTACAATACTTTGTTCCCCTTTTTTAATACAATTTACATTCAACAGATTTATGTCCAAAATATTGCATGCATAATTGTAGCCATGGAAGTAAATTGTGTACCTGGTGAAGGATTGTATTTTCCATTTTCTTTCTTTAGGGGTTCTACTCTTTTGCTGCATCCTTTGCTGGTTGGACTGGATTGGCTTTGTCTTACAATATGCTGCATTATGTCCTGGTTTATGACAAGAGAAACTTGCACTATTTTTCATAGGAGGAAAGAACCTTCTTTGACATCTTCCAAATTTATTCATTTCATCCTCATGAGTGTATAAGCCTTTTTCTGTTGACTGTTTCATCCCTTCATTCTATATCCTCTCATGTTGCTGCTTGTTTTTGTTTGTTTCTCCACAACTCATGTTCCAGCTGGTTTCTGCTTCTGGAGAAATTTGCTGAGCTGCTTCACTGTTCTTTACAGCTTTTACAAAAATGATTTTCCTATTATCTTCAACCTTGAACTTACTAGTTTCACCTTCATATCCTATCCCAGCCTTTATGAGAGGTGACCTTTGAGCCTTTAGAATTTGGTCCAAATGTCCAGAGCCTTTCATTAGAGGTGTATTCATTAATAGTTCTCTTTGGGATTTTTCTACGTTCTTTCTTAGGCTCACTACTTCTTCTTCCAATCTTTCACATTCCTGAATTTTCTCTCTCATTTGTTGCAGCAGAGTGTCTTCTACTTTCTTTGCCTCTTCAAGCTGTGTCTTCAGGTCAATAATTTCTTTTCTATCTCCATATTCTCTCTCATCACATATTTTCACCACTATCTTAAGGTCTTTGTTTTCAATTTTCAATTTTTCTATTTCAGTCAAAGCAGTGTCAAGCTTGGCTCTTTCTTTAGCTGTAATTTCTTCATGGTTCTTATCTCCATTCACACTAGCAGGTACTTCATTTGATTGAATATTTTCCTGTTGACATGAATTTTTCTTCTTCTTAATTCTCTTATCCTTCTTGTCAGTGCAGTCCTTAGTTTTTACTCCATGCATGAAGTGCAATCTATCCCAGATTTCTTTTGTAGAGGTTAAATCCATTATCAACTCAAGGTCCTTGTTATGAAGATTGTTATATATCACACATTTTGCCTTGGCATTCCTCTTTTGTTCTTTAACCGTGGGTGAGTCTTTGCAGTAACCATCACATACAAGCTTCCATACCTCAGATTCATAGGCCATTAAACCTGTTTTAACCTTATCTCTCCATTCAGGAAAGTTTGTTGTATTTAACACAGGTGCATTTTGATAGTCCATGACTCAACCAGATCTCCTTCAAGCTATTAAGCTTACACCAAAGGAACCTGCTCTGATACCAATTGTTGAACCCTTAGTTAAACTGAGAGGGGGGGGTGAATTAGTTTAACACATTCATGTAATTTTAAAAAATTTTCATTAAAACTTATTTACACTTTCATTTCATGTTCAACTTAATATGTGAGTAGTCTTAGAATGTGAGCAGCAAGTATTAATATAATGTATTAGTAGATTTAATATGAGAGTAGCAAGTATTAAGCAGATGAGATAAACCACATCAACACATAAACATCATGCACAGATACACCAGATATAAGTGGAAACCCATAAAGGGAGAAAACCACATCTTATTATTGTTGTGATGCAAAGGCAAGCTCCAAATCCCTCTCAACACTGATTTTTGTTGGGAAAAATACTGAGAGGGGGGGGGGGGGGGTGAATCAGTATTTTAAGACTTTTACTTTTTCTTACTTGAAAACACATACGCGACTTTCATGTATCCAACTCGCGTATACACGCGGATATACTTAATAAAACATGCGTATGTCCAGCAATCTTATTATGCAGATAATTCTTCACTTATATCATTCCATAATTCATTCATTAGATGTTCAATAAATAGTAAGCATGAGCAGTAATAACAGAATAAACCATCACACATAAGCAACACACATGAACACCAGGATTTTAGGTGGAAACCCAAGTCGGGAGAAAACCACCGCTGCCGTTGTCTCAGCCTTCAATATTTTATTATAGAGAAAACATTCACAAACATATGCCAGCAGACTTTAATGCAATGACTTATGCACCTAATTCTGCTGCCATTACCAGCCTGAAGGAGCCCAAACCCCGACTGCTTACTCACCTTCCAGAAGGGTCGCACTCGTCGATCTCGTTTATCAAATTAGTTGTAGAAGGGAGCTACACCCCCCGATTGAAGGCTACAACCCCAAAGACTCTATGACCATGTTTCATCAATCGATCCAAAGCATCCTTTAGGACACCACTTGCAGGCCACGTTTCATCATATTTTCAGACTGGACCCACTCCATACATTTAAGAATAGTAAACCATGAAACAGATACATATAACTCACTGACAGATATCAGTAAACCAGCAGAACATATCAGACATTTCTTACCACAGACTTCAGCAAACCCTAGTTTGCATACGCGCTTTCCTTTCACTGATGTCGCGTATATACGCGCTTCCATTCACGTAAACCAGCGTATACTTCTGTACACATTACAGAGCTCATTTCATTGCGCATACGCGCTTTCTCTTCAGCGAAGCCGCGTATATACGCGCTTCCTCTGCGGCGAACTAGCGTATAGATCTTCAACCATTATAGAGAAGCATACTTCTTCAGATTAGATATTCAGTTCAGATTTACCCTTTTTCTTCAGACAGATGTTCGCCTCATCTCAGATCTAAGCCTTCCATAAACAGATCTAGTAGATACAAATACATTCCAGATCTAGATATTCCGCTTCATCACCTCTTCATAGGTATCATAGATTCAGATCTATTATCAAACCTTAATTCTTTCCATACGATATACTTCACGTAGAAGTATTCATTCAAGCTCAGACATCTTTCTCCCACACTCATGATTTGCATAATGAATTTCATCTCTTTATATAGGTTTATCCTTTTTCAATACCATGAGCCCCTTTTTCAATACCATGAGCCAAAAACAATACCATGAGCCCAAAACTACATTACTTTTGACGGTATTCCTGGACGGGGTCAATTAGGCAGATCATTACCCAATACAATGGGTCAATACCATGGTGGTTACCCTTGGTTTTGCACCTTTTGAGCGCTTTTTCCCATACGCGACATGGAACGTTCTTTTCCGCGTGCATACGCGACTTCTCCTAGACATATCCGCGTATGCCTTGAGACATACTCTTTTCATCAAATATTTAGCACATATTGAATTCCTTTCTTCATTGCCTTCTGTACTCTCGGTAGATACATCAGATTTACAACTTTAAATGTGTTCATCAAGACATATTCTATCAAGGACAACTTCATCAAGTAATTTTCCATTCAAGGGACAACACTCAAGATCATATTGCTAACAAACATCAGTGCATATCAGATTTACATCATTTATCAAGTCCATCAAGTCAAGAATAACTTCATCGGGTGGTTTGCCATTAAGGACAACACATGTCAACAATCTCATGTCTTCGTCTTCATTCAGTGGGTTGCCATCAAGGACAACACTCTGCAACATATTGCCAACAATCTCCCCCTTTAGACTTGATGGCAACCATGATGGTGTTTGGTTACCACAATAGATAGGTATATTAAGAATACAATGACACCATGTCACTCTCTCCATTTTTGACACCATTCAAACACCATGTCACTCTCCCCCTTTGACATCAAGGGCAAAGGGCGGACCATAACCAACACAAGGTTTTTCTCCTCATGTAGAGAGAAGAGCGCTGTAGATCATGATGTGCACTGAAGTTACCATGCTCCCCCTGAGTTCATGCCGAATCTTCAAACATATTTTTCAATGAAGTATATGACTCTATGACCTTTCCTATCACCAAGGACTCATACTTACATCAAAGATCCAACCAAGTGGATTTACATATGAGACTCAAATACCCAACCAAGAGGGTTTACATATTTTGACTCAACTACCCATCCAAGTGGGTTTACAAATTTGAACAAGTGCTTACATGACTGAATATTACAATTTTACATCATAGGTCTCAACATGACCTTTTCATCAAATTACAAATATGACTTTTCATGACCACTACCAAAAAGACCTCAAGAAAGAGATCACACTTCAGAATCATCATAATTCCAACAATGCATTATACTCAGCAAAGCTAATGCTCCCCCTGAAAGTGTGCATTCGAACATCCTTTCCATATGACTAAGGCTCCCCCTTAGTTTGTGCATCCTGAACACTTTCACCAACAAATCATCAAGTCATTTTTATCAAAACATTAGAAATAGCATTATGAGAACCGGAACACCACCAGAGGTACCAAACAGTATCAGAGATACCAAACAACACTGCAGTTGTGCTGAAGAGAGCTGACTCCAAACAAAATTTGTCAGCAATCATACATACGCGGTTTTATGTGCATGAAGTCGCGTATATACGCGACTGTGTTTCAGGAAACCCGCGTATCCAATATCACCTTCTAAATTTATGCGTATTTGTGCTTGAGATTGAGAACACTCCCACCTTCCGTCTTAGATACTCGAACGCTTCCCGTTGCAGGTTTGGTAAAGATATCCGCCACTTGTTCTTTGAAGGGAACATACTCCAACTTCACCTTTTGCTCAAGCACTTGTTCACGTAAAAAGTGATACTTGATGGGAATGTGCTTGGTCTTTGAATGCATAACAGGATTCTTTGAAATAATGATGGCACTTGTATTGTCACACTTAATGGGGATAGGAGGAGTACATTTGATTTGAAAATCTTGTAAGGTCTGCATCATCCAAAGGAGTTGAGTGCAGCAAGATGCGGCAGCCACATATTCTGCTTCTGCTGTAGATAAGGCAATAGAATTTTGCTTCTTGCTGAACCAAGATACTAACTAGGGCCCCATATAGAATGCACCACCACTAGTGCTTTTTCGATGATCAACACTTCCAGCCCAATCTGCATCAGTGTAAGCATGAAGAGGAAGATCAGCATTCTTTGGATACCATAGACCAAAGTCTTGAGTTCCTTGAAGATATTTGAATATTCTTTTAACAGCCTGAAGGTGAGACTCTTTTGGATTAGCTTGGAATAGTCCAACAATCCCAACTGCATGCATAATGTCTGGTCTAGTCCCAGTGAGATAAAGTAGACTTCCTATCATCGATCTGTATTCTGGTTGATTCACTGTGGGAGAATCATCATTAGAACTGAGACTGCATCCGGTTATCATTGGTGTACTTAAGGTGTTTGCATTCTTTCCATGCCATACTTCTCTAATTTGGTTTTCAAGACATTTTGCTTGAGATAGAAATATACCATCCGTAGTTTGATGCACTTGCAAGCCAAGAAAGAATGTTAGTTCCCCAAGTAAGGACATTTCAAATTCTTTGCCGCATGACAGAAGCAAATTTTTGACTCATAGATTCTTCCTTACTCCCCAAAATGATATCATCAACATATACAACCACAATCAATAGTTTATCATTTTCAACTTTTGTGTATAAGTTGCTATCAGCAGACCCTTTTGAAAATCCTTGTTGATGAAGATATTTGTCAAGACGATAATACCAAGCCCTTGGAGCTTGTTTGAGACCATATAGGGCCTTTTTAAGTTTACAAACAAGATTTGCATCATTTCCCAAAATGAATCCTTCCGGTTGTTCTATATATACTTCTTCTTCTAGATCACCATTGAGAAAAGCAGATTTAACATCCATTTGATAGACTTTGATTTGTTGATAACTTGAAAAGCAAGAAACATTCTTATGGCTTCAAGTCTAGCTACAGGAGCAAAAGTTTCTCAAAGTCTATACCTTCTTGTTGAGTATACCCTTTGCAAACCAATCTAGCTTTGTTTCTTACAACATCCCCATTCTCATTTAACTTGTTCTTGAAAATCCATTTAGTTCCAATGACATTTTTATCATGAGGTCTTGGTACCAATTCCCAAGTGTCATTTTTTTCAATTTGATCAAGCTCTTCATCCATGGCATGCTTCCAACATTCATCTTTGCTAGCTTCATTAACATTGTGTGGTTCAATTGTGGATAGAAGTGCCATTTGACTAGAAGATCCCACAAGAGTTCTCCTTGTTCGTACACCTGATTCCTTGTCTCCCAAAATTTGAGATTCAGGATTATTCTTTTGAACATATCTGGATGGAGCCTTTTTAGATAGATCATTTTCAGGTTCTTCATTGGATCCACCGTCTATATCATTTCCATTTGATGTAGAAGGCCATATGTCACTATCATCTTCTTTTGTTGTTTGTTTTTCTTCTTATTTAGGAGCTGCAGGAGACTCATAAATAACAACATCAATACATTCAACAATATTTCGAAGCCTTTTATTGTAACATGTGTATGGTTTCCTTGAAGATGAGTAACCAAGAAATATTCCTTCATCTGATCTAGGTTCAAACTTGCCAAGCTTTTCATCATTATTTTTGATAAAGCATTTACTTCCAAAAACTTTAAAATGCTTTACAGTGGGAGAATTACCATACCAGAGTTCATATGGAGTTTTGTCACTATTTACCCGAACATGAGCCTTGTTGAGAATAAGCAGTCGTCAGAGGAAGCCGCTTCACCTTAACATGTCGAGTTCTAACTCTGTCGCATAGCTCTAGCCATTTGAACAATTGTTCTATTCATTCTTTCTGCTACGCCATTTTGTTGTGGAGTGCCTGCTACAGAGAACTGTCTTTTTATGCCATGTTGTTCACAAAATTCAAAGAATTCATTTGATATACATTCTCCTCCTCGATCAGATCTAAGACATTTGATTTTTAGATCTAATTCATTTTCTGCCAATGCTTTGAAGCTCTGAAATTTTTCAAATGCTTGATCTTTGTGTTTAATGAACCCGATTCAACACATTCTAGAGTAGTCATCAATTAATAAAATATAGTATTCTTCCCCACGTAATGACTTTTTCCTCATAGGTCCACAGATGTCAGTATGAATGTGTTCAAGAGGCTTACTTGATGATCCTTCCTTGGCATTAAATCGTACTCTGGTCTACTTACCAAATTGACAAGATTTGCATATGATACTTTCTGGAAGATTAACATTGGGAAGATCACGAACAGCTTGAAGTCTACTTGCTTTGTTGATTTGAGAGAAACTCAGATGCCCTAGCCTTCTATGCCATAGCCAATTTTCTGAAGACTTGCTCATGTAACATTGATCTATGCCATTTAGTACATACAGGTTGCTTGGATTTCTTTTTCCTTTTATAATGATTTTACCTGTATCAAGATCATGAACCACACATTCTTTTGAACTAAAGACCACTTATGTTCCTTGATCACACATTTGACTTACACTTAACAGGTTATGCCTTAATCCATCCACATACATGACATATTTAGCTCTCTACCTTTTCTTTAGAAATATCGAATTTCTTCTTTAATTACGTAGGGAGTATCATTTCCAAAAGTAACTTTCTTTTCCTTTTCTAGAGCATTATAAGTATGAAGTTTGCTTTTGTCACCTGTCATGTGTCTTGAACACCCGCTATCAATATACCATTGATTCTCTTCACCCTCTGCAAATAACGCTATCCCACAATTTTCAACCGATAATTCTTTCTTTTTCCATACTTTAGAGCTTGAGGGAACATGCTCTTTTGGTTGGACCTTGCTCCTGCATTCAGATTCTTCATGACCAAAGCATGCATTGGGCACATTCAACTTCATTTTGAAGAGGAGAAAATTTGTTGTAGGTGTTCTTCTTTGGTTCAATATCCATCCATTTATTTCTTGCTTCTCTTGTCATGATGGTTTTATATGCAACACATTGAACAGCTTTATGACCAAAATTGTGACATGAGAAACATTGTCCATTGAAGTAGAAATTTTTGTGATCATGAAATCTTCTATTAGAATTTACCTGTTGGTTGTAGCTTCTTTGACAGATCTCCTTGTTAGTGTTCCTTGAATTGAGATGATCATGCTTTACCTGTAAAGATCCTTTGTTCCCTTGCTGAGTGGCAGAATGTAGAGAACCAGCTGTGGCTACTTTTAGCAAATTTGGTGCTGAAGTCTGGGAAGATTCCCCAGTATATCCAAGACCTGTTTTTATAAGAGGAGACCGTTGTACCTTGATAATCTCATCTAAGGTTTCTGAACCTTTAGCAAATCTAAGATTGAGATATTTCACTTTCTCATTATCTTTCCTTAGACTTACTACTTCACACTCCAATTCCTCAATGCGTTTTTCTTTTGATTCACGCTGATTTTCAAGAGTCTCTATGATTATGTTCTTTTCTTCTAGGCTTACTTTGAGTTGAGTGTTTTCTTCACGAAAATTATTGTCTTCTAGAGCATCCACAAAAGTATCCTTTTCTTCTCTAAATTCTTGTTCACATTCTTTCATGATTGCCCATACTTTTGCACCAAGATTTTGCAGATAAGCTTTTGTTCGTACCTTCCAGAAAATCAGATTGCTTCCATTGAACAGAGGTGGCTTTATAGACATCACTCCTTCTTGACTTCCCATTGCGACGGATCTCCTTCAAGCGATCAAGCTTTTGCAAAAGAACCTGGCTCTGATACCAATTGTTGGGAAAAATACTGAGAGGGGGGGGGGGGGTGAATCAGTATTTTAAGACTTTTACTTTTTCTTGCTTCTAAAACCCATACGCTACTTTCCTGATACAGAATCGCGTATATACATGGATACCCTTTATGAAACTCGCGTATACACAGAGATCTAGTTAAATCATTAATTCTTCACTTATATCATTCCATCATTCATTCATCAGATGTTTAATAAACAGTAAACATGTGCAGTAAGAACAGAATAAACCATCACACAAAGCATCACACATGAACACCAGGATTTTTAGGTGGAAACCCAAGTCGGGAGAAAACCACCGCTGCAGTTGCTCAGCCTTTAATATTTTATTATAGAGAAAACATCTTACAACAAATGTGCTGGTGCAGACTCCTACCAGCACGCAGGCACCCACCTGCGCTCGTTTACCAGCCTCTCCTGGAAGGGAGCTCCAACCCCCTGACTCGTTTACCAGCCTCTCCTGGAAGGGAGTTACGACCCCCTGATCTCGTTTACCAGCCTCACCTGGAAGGGAGCTACAACCCCCTGACTGAAGGCTACAACCCTCAGCACCTCTATGGACCATGTTTCATCAATTTTCACACTAGATCCAAAGCATCCTTTAGGACACCACTTGCAGGCCACGTTTCATCATATTTTCAGACTGGACCCACTCCATACTTTTAAGCACAATCAACCATGAAACAGATACATATAACTCAGCAGCGGATATCGGTAAACACGGCGAGAACAGATCGGACATTTCTTACCCGGACTTGACAAACCCTAGTTTGCATACGCGCTTCCTTTCCGCAGTGTCTGTATATATACGCGCTTCCGTTCACGTAAACTAGCGTATACTTCTGTACATATTACAGAGCTAATTTTATTGCGCATACACGCTTTCTCTTCGCTGAAGCTGCGTATATACGCGCTTCCTCCGCGTTGAAGTAGCGTATAGATCTTCAATTATTATAGAGCAGGATACTTCTTCAGATCAGATATTCGGTTCAGATTGCATCAGTTTTCTTCGGACGGATGTTCAACTTCATCTCGGATCTAAGCCTGCCATAATGCAAAACGAGATCATGAATCCAAATACATTCCGGATCTAGATATTAAACGCTTCATCATTTCTTCATAGGGTGCATCATAGATTCGGATCTGTTATCAGAAACCTTACCCTTTCCATACGGATATAATTCACGGAAGTATTCATTCAAGCTCGGACATCTTGCATCCACACTCATGAATTGCACAATGAATTTCTTCTCTTTATATAGGTTTACCCTTTATCAACACCATGAGCCCCTTTTTTCAATACCATGAGCCAAAACAATACCATGAGCCCAAAACTACATTACTTCCGATGGTATTCCTAGACGGGGTCATTTAGATGAATCATTACCCAATACAATGGGTCAATACCATGGTGGTTACCCCTGGTTTTGCACTTTATGAGCGCTTTTTCCCATACGCGACTTGGCACGTACTTTACCGCGTGCATACGCGACTTCTCCTAGGAAAATCCGCGTATGCCTTGAGACATACTCTTTTCATCATAGATCTAGCACATATTGAATTCCTTTCTTCATTGCCTTCTGTACTCTCTGTAGATACATCAGATTTACATCTTTAAACAGGTTCATCAAGACATATTCTATCAAGGACAACTTCATCAAGTAAGTTGCCATTCAAGGACAACACTCAGCATCATATTGCTAAAAAACATCATTTCATATCAGATTTACATCATTTACCAAGTCCATCAAGTCAAAAATAACTTCATCAGGTGGTTTGCCATCAAGGAAAACACATGTCAACAGTCTCATGTCTTCATCTTCATTCAGTGGGTTGCCATCAAGGACAACACTTTGCATCATATTGCCAACAATTTTCTATAGGCACCAACCTACAGGAGGCTCCTACCTCGATTCTGCAAGCTACAACTTGCAAGGAAGCTCCAACTCCCATCAGTTTTCTACAGGCACCAACCTACAGGAGGCTCCAACCTAAGTCAACTACAACTAACATTTTATCAAGCTACAACTTGATGTGGAAGCACAAACTCCCATCTATTTTTTGCAGGCACCAACCTACAGGAGGCTCCTACTTCAGTCAGCTACAACTGACATCTATTAAGCTACAACTTGATAGGGAAGCTCCAACTTCATTACTCTTTCAAAGAGAAACACTTGGTGATTTACCTTGGATATCAACTCTGTTCTGTTCCATCTGCTCTGCTGTTCATCTATTCTCATATCTGCCCTGTATCATCTCTGCAACTTCTTGGATTCTCTATTAGCTTCTCTTTCTTCTCTACTCAGCTCCTCCTTCTTCTCTGCTCAACTCCTCTTTTTTCTCTGCCCCACTGCTTCATTTCTACATTCTCTTCACTCACTCTCTTTAACCTCTTGCAGCTTTCTTATTTTCTTCAACTCTCTTCAATTCTGTTGCACACTCTCTTCTTCTCTCACTCTCTTTTGTCAATCTTCTCCCTTTGGATATTACCTTGTTTTATACAAAAGAGTTTCATTGTTGATTGTATTCTACTGGGAATTCGAAATGGACAGCCATGTCTCTTTGCCGTCTGCCTTCTCATCTCTTTTATCCTCTCATTCAGAAAATATAACTGTAGGTACCAATTTATCATTACAATGGGATATTTTTTCTCTTCCAGAGACTTGCCAATTCATCACAACAATATAAATAAATTAAAATATTACATTTAATTACAATGAGAGTTATATCTCACTCATACAACCTTTTGGATCACTGTGCATTTGTCTTTTCTTTAACTGTGTTTGTCCCTTTCTCTCCTCTGTATGCCTTTCTGTTTATGGTTGCTGCGTAACTCCTGTATTTATGTAACTACACTTTTTAAATCACGCGACTCTATAACAATGCCTTTTAAATATATAACATTGCCTTTTATATATATAAGCAACTACTGACTTTAAATTTGGGCAACATCCAACCCTTTACACAGCAAGTGTCTTGTTGATGTGGTGAGTTCCGCAAGCGGAACATACATACACCACGACTTTTGTTTTATGGAAGTTCTGCATATATAATTTAAATCAAAATCTAATCAACATTCGACCTTTATGATAAATTGTATTACATAGGGCCCACTTTATGGAATGGATACTCATATAGGTATAGACTCCATGGCATAAACCTTTACGGTTTCAACTTTACTTCATATCATAACGTGGATAAACCAGTGCACCTATGCATATATCAACAAGGACATGTGGGCCCACGAATATACATAACTCTACATAATATATGCGTTCGATGCATATCATAACTCCACATAAGATATGTTGGTCCATATAACAAACCAACAAAAAAAATCTTGCTTTTCTATGAAACCTTCAAATAACTCTCGACGATATAATATACCCATTTAACATACGAAACAACCTTTTGGGCCCACTTGCTGATCTTTGTCTATCTGCTGATGCGATGAGCTGCCTCTGATTCGATGCGATGTGATGAATCACTTTACAAATACTTCCGATTGCGATTAATCGCAATCACAAATTCCATTTGCATGTTCCGATGCCCTTTTTCTGATGCGATCAGTCACTATTCACTTAAATGTGCCGATGCGATTAGAATTGGTACTCAAATCAATAAAATCATAATTTATAGACCCATCGGGTCCTGAACTCAATCGCAATCGCAATCCTTTATTGTCATGCTCCGATGTTCGGCTTTTGTCCGATGCGATTGACCATTGTTCACTGCATTTTGCCGATGCGATTGGAACTGGAACTCAAACATTTGTTAATCATATTTTATAAGCCCATCAGGTCCGGGCTTCAATCGCAATCGCAAGTCTTTGTTTATATGACCCACTGCCAACTTTTTCTCCGATGCGATTCATACGAGTCCCACCACATAAGCCTTTTCTTTTTGATAGAACCTTTGGTTATTTAGATCTTGTGCTACATATAAAAGTATATGCTATGGACCTTTATATATATATATATATATATATATATATATCACACATCATATGTATCTCACTACACATATATATAAGCTTGCTTCCACTTCGATCTTTAGTGAATCTTCCAGCGGGGGTAGCGATTCTCGGAATTTGTTTGTATATATATATACTTGCTGCTTGGGTTAAGATTCCCAAAATTTGTTTGTGTATCCCCCCTGGGGTAATGATTCTTGGAATAAGGTTTATATATATATATATATATATATATATATATATATATATATATATACTTTCCGCTTGGGGTAAGCGATTCATGGAATTGGGTTTATGTATCCTCCAGCCGGGGTAGCGATTCTCGGAATTTTCTGCTCTGCCTCTACTTGTGATAATGGCTTTGCCTCTGCCTCTACCTCTGATAACCTGCTGTGATAATAGCTCTGCCTCTGATATAACGTCTCTTTTGCTTCCTTCATTCGCTTCTTTGTTGCCTCTGCTACTTCTTTGTCTCTTCCTTTCTGCTATATCTGCTGCCTTAGTTTCTTTGTGCTCCTTTCTCTGTTGCATATATAGAATCCACTCCACTTGTTATACTTGTAGCTAATCCCATGAGGCTCTGATCTTCTACGCCTTCAATTCAACAGTTATTTTCCTCAACTTTGAACTCCGCTATGTTACCAGAGTTTTGTTCCTCATCTTGATTTAATTCTGTAGAATGAATTGTGATGTATTCTTTCCAACAGTGCTTCACAGTCTTCCCACTTGAATAATTGTTCCTCATTACTCTATCTCTCCAATTCTGCTATTAAATAGCCCTATTCTACTATCCTCACTACTTTGCAGCACCTCATCTGACTCCTGCTGCCTTTGTTCCTTCTATGCTCTACTTGTTTTATGCTCTCTCTGCTACCTCTGCTTCTTGTCTGCTTCTTTTCACCTTGTTGCTGTTTCGGGTGTTCCTCCTTTGCCATCTCCTTTGCCATCAATGAAAACATTTCCAACACAAACTGGTCTTCTTCCAATGCTACCAACTATGCTAGGTGTTTCTCCATAATATCTGGATCTGCCATATTTGTGAAGGCCGCGATGCGCAAGCTGGGAATGATGTATTCCATAGGCATGATATCTTTCTTTATGTTTAGTGAGATTAAGGCAGTTGTTTCATTTTTAGTCACCTCTTTCCGTGCTTCAATGAATTTTTTTTTTCCCTTTTTAGGTCTAAACCTTATGCTTTGTCCTCAGCCCTCCAGATTAATGATTTAGTTTCCACACTTTCCTCAGCTCCTCATGTGGAAATTCCGTTGTGCATGATTACATTGATACATGGCCCATCGTCCCATGGTTACTCCTTAAATATTTGCACATTCTGCATAGGTGTCAATTGATTTTCTTGCATTTTCGCTATTAGCACCGGGTAGTCTTCAATGACATGATCGAACTGTCGACAATATCTGCAAGACCGGCATGTCGGGTTCGGGAAATCTCGTGCGAAATGTCCTACATCTCCATAGTTGTAACAGATCAATTGTTCGCACCCTCAACCAGCACTCCCCCCTCTTCCTCCTCCCCTTCCTCATGCGAGGGATCCCCCCCATCCCAAAGGAGACAATGGTGATGAGGGGTCAACTTGTAATTTGTATAAATTGCCCCTATCTACCATAATGTCAAGGGTTCAACAGTTTTTCTCGTCATGTCCTACAGAAGAGAAAAATATACACCACTATTGTTTCAATTCTGGTACATAAGCACCCAATCATGGGCATTGATCAATGTAGTGTCTTCCTGCCACTTGACAGTCAAGACACCATAACATAGGACTACTAGAGATGAGAAAAATCTACACCACTGTTGTTTCAATTCTGGTACATAACCACCCAATCATGGGCATTGATCTGTGTAGTGTCTTCTTGCCACCTGATAGTCAACACACCATAACATAGGACTACTAGGGCCAGTCGTTTCCCTGGATCGCAGAGGGCTTGGACCCCCATCCTGCATGTAGTTTGATAGCAGTAGACATTGATCCTTAGTATGGCCCGGTCCCTTACAACGTATGCACCAAATGTCAGGGTTGGTTTCCTTACCACGGTCGTTTGAGAAGTTATGAATTTTTAAGTGCATTTCTTCCAATTGGTTCTAGATTTGGAGAGCTGCGAACTACGTATCATCCCTTGGCACAACTTCTAACTTCATAGATATTTCCAACGCTTCCTCTTGAGAGCCAATATTTTTTTGTCCCATGGGCCCACGCAAGTGTGGTAGTAGCATAGCGATGAACCACTCTTTATGCTGCTTATCTTCGTAGACAAATTCCCCATCACTGATAACCTTCTTCAACCATTGGTCAGCCTCTTGGATGGACTTTGTAGGTCCTTGCTTAAATTCCTTTAGTTTGACTACACATTGAGTGTGTAATGTTCCTATTTAGCCTTAGCTAAGAGGAAACATTCAATTTTGATTTAATTTATGTTTTATGAATAAATGAATAAAGGAGGACATGTAAAACTCCTAAAAGTTCTGAATAAATGACTTCCCATGTGAACAAAGACAAATCAGGGCTATGTAAATAATCACTTGCAGGTGTGAAAGAGGTTTGAGCCAAATACTGGGTCCACCTTGACCAAATCAACATCGTTGTCTAGGTTCATTGCATCTCCAAAAGGGACGACACAGTTCATGAAGGGAGCCTCTAATGTGAAAAGGGCTAGCTCATCAAAGTGGTTTAGAGTTTTCAAGAGCTTTCTCATATTATAAAAGGAGAAGGAGAGCAGCAAAAGAAGGTTGTTGATAGATCATATTTCTGAAGTATTTGTCTGCTTAGACAAATACCATTCTCTGCTGTTGAGCGAAGGATTATATCTGGAATTCCTATGCAAGAGTTTCACCTCTTCCTTTGATGATTCAAGGAGGAAATTTTGCTGAAGTGAACCACTATCAGGCTTGAGGCCAAGCTCCTACTTACATTGGCAGCGCTGATCCAGTGAGGGTTTTTCTATCTCTGCAAGCTGCAACAAGTGGTGATCTAGATCTGCATAGATCTAGTGTATTTTGAGAGTATCTCTCCATGGAGTGGGTCCTTTGACCTCCTGGAAGAGAGTACCATTTCTTGTACTTTCAGATTTTCTATTATTCAGTAGTTTTCTATGTCCCTTGAGCTACAGCGTTGTCTCACTGGGAAAACTACATTATTTATGTATGAGGGTTTGCAGGTTGTCTTGCTCATTGTTTAGATCAAAGACCTCTTGTGTTGGGCTTGCCTTCCACTTGGTGATCCATGGATTGGCTTGCTGATCTATGTTCTTTTCAGATCTGATCCATTGTATTGTAATTTCATATTCAAAAATTTACTGCAGCAGTTTCCAGATCTGCAACTTGTTTCTCAGATCTACTCTTATTCATGCATGCTTTTGTCAAAATTCCAAGTGGATCTTGTAGATAAAAATATAGAGTTTCCATATCTGATATAGATCTGATATTTTATCCTTAGATATTCTCTAGATCTAATTTGTGACTCACATCTACTGAACCTCCTGGAAAATAACGTCGTTGAAGCATTTCTGCAAATTTACATGTGCATCTGCTCTCTTTTCTGAAGATTTATTTCTATAATGACTCATGCTTTCCACTGTATAATGAAAGGAATTTGTCATAATGATTATTTTCTGCTGTGATACTGAGATATCAGTCCTCTTTCTGATCTCCACTAAAAATTAGCTAAAATTGCGCAATTCCTGAAGCAGTGCTTGCATTCTACTGCAGCCTTCCCCTTTGGGTGCATTTTAGCTAGTCTACTTTTTGGGAGATCTTTTTAATGTGCTTAAACTGATTTTTTTCTGATGAAATTCCATATATAAGTCACATACAACATAAATGAGGGGAACCCAACCCTGATCTGTGTTATTCTTGCTCAGTTTTACTTATACAACGTTTTCCTTGAAGACCTTGTTGAAATTCCTGAAAAGGGGTTATTCCAAGTTCTATAGATAGAGTCTATAGTTGCCCAGGTAGCCTCTGGATCTCACCCTTTCTTTGAAGGGTGACATATCCATTAAATTTCTCTGTATTCTATCTCTGAAATAGAATCTTGAGAATCTCGAAAAAGGATCATTACAGTGGTATGGAGCTCCACTCTTGGCACAACCTATGCTAGCATTGGAGCACCAGTCATGTTGCATTCCGAAGACGAAGATCCTCTTTCTGAGAGGGAGAGGATATATCAGAATAGAAGTCATAGAAATTTTGACTATACTAATATTGACCTTGTCAAGTGTCAATATAAGGGAAAGCCCTTGAATCTGTGAATGATAAAGATAAGGAAGCAGAGGAGTTTGCAAAAAATATCTTGGAAGCTATGAAAGATCTGTCCAAGGAAATAAAGGAGATGAGGATAGATAGAATGAGGGAGTCCTTTGGGAGATTCCATCAAGGAGAAAGTTTTGATATGTCTCAGTTTGGGACTGGCCAACCTATGAGCTTGCCACAAGCTCCCCAGGCCTCACAATGCTCTACAATGCCTACCTTCTTGGCTGCAGAGAATGAAGGGCTACAAGAGCCAACCTCTTTGGAAGGTTACTTTGTAGAATATTACTCACAAAGTCAGAGGTTCAAGGATAACTTGAGCTTTCAAGAATTCTGCCATCTCAAGGACCAGAGGAGGACATGGCAGCAGTATAGAGATGGAGGTTTCCTTCAAGGGAGACACCACACTATGGGCAGGTTATTCTTTCCTAATTTCGATGGATCACCCTCTTGTTATGCTAAAGCATGGGTGGAGAAGTTGGAAATCTATTTCCAGTTGAATAAGGTGCCCGAAGCAGAAGCCATCAAGATTGTTGCGCTGCATTTTGAGGGAGAAGCCCACAACTGGTGATTTCATGGACTATCTACATTGGGGCATAGCAATGTGTCCACATATGCTGAGTTCACTAGAAGACTAGTGGAGATATTTGATCGGAAATATCCGAAGGCCCCTTTCATAAGCTTGGCAAAGCTTAAACAAATAGGAGATGCAAAGGCTTATATCTTTGAATTCCTGAAGTTGTCCATAATGGTCCCTGATCTATCAGTAGCAAGGAGATTCTACATGTTCATTGATGGCCTGGAAGAGCCTTTGCATGGGTTGGTTAAGTCTACCAATCCCATCACTCTGCATGATGCCATTGAGAGAACTAGAGATCTCCAAGATGCCTTGCCAAGGGCAAAGGCAACCTTCCCAAGAAAAGCCACTCACTCTTCTAAGGGGAAGGAGGGGAAAGCTGCTCCACCCAAGGAGAGCTCACTGAAGAAACCTCTTGACATTGATCTTCGGAGGGAGATGAGGAAAAATAAATATGTTTCACTTGTCAAGAGTCATGGGTACCGGGACATATATGTGTTGCTGGAAGAGCACACTATATCAAAGTCTTCTTTGATTGTGAGGAGGAAGAGGGAAATGATGGACCTAGGAGAGGTCACAACGCTAGTGATGATGAGGAGAGGGATCAATCATCATCCTGAGAAGAAGAAGAAGCATTTTCTCCAACTAGTGGGACTCTTGCTTCTTTGAGAGGAGTGCCCAAGTATTTGACCCTTAGAGTGCAAGGTTCAGTTATGAACCAAAGAGTGTCTATTTTGATTGATAGTGGGGAAACCCATAACTTTATTGATGCTCACCTTGTGTAGAGGAGAGGGATCCCTACTGATACTTTTGATGGGTTCTTTGTTTTGTGTCCAGGAGATAGAACTATGAAGTGCATGCAGTATGTTCCATCACTTTCTGTGACTATGGGAACCTACACCTTGGAGGACCATTTCTTTGTAGTGGACATACTAGACACCAACATCATCTTGGGTGTCTAGTGGTTGATTACTTTGGAAAATTCACCATTTATTGGAAGGACTTTCATATGGAATGGGTGGATTTTAAGAGTGGGAAACAACAAATCATTCAAGGCATTCACTCCTACCCTTCACTTGATGTTTCCACCCACAAAACAAAGATGGAATTGCGCAGTGGGGGCAGGGACCTCACAGTTCCTTCTCTCATGTTTATGAGAATGTTGCAAGGAACATTCCTACATCATGGAAAGCCACTTGGGGTGCCATTAGATCATGTGGGGGAAGCCTCACCAAGTGCTGAAACAATGGAAGAGAGAGCCATAGCGCTGTGGGAGGAAACAAGGGGGAGGATCATCCTTCCCACAAAATTTTTTGGCATGCATAATGCCAAAGAAACAAGCAGCAACAAGGCAAGCACCACCATAGATGCATCAGCAGCGCTGTCTTTTTTGAGATGTGTAGATCCATATTGGAGGTCTCAACTCCTTGTGGAGTACTCCAAAGATCTGCACACTGGGATGATATTTGATGGCATGAAGCAAGGAGGAGGCTATTTGGTCCATGAAGGGGTCATCTATCATCTTGGTAAAGTATTCTTGTCTCAAGCCTCCAAGCTTAAGAAATAGATACTACAAAGAGCACACAAAGAGTTCCTTTCCAGCTATATGAAGTCAGCAAAAATATACTCCCTAATCTTGAAGAGTTTTGATTGGGAGGGTATGAAGGAAGAGCTACATCAACACTATGATTGGGAGGAACTACATCAACACTTACAAGAGTGCAATGTTTATGAGGAGATGGGGCAGCCAAGGGATCCTATGTAGGATACATTTCAGCCATCTCTTTCTTCTCTTAAAAGAGGAGAAAAGCCCATGCCTAACTCTTTGTGTGTGGGAGACTTGAATGGTAAAGAATCTGATCTTATGAAGCATGTTTATTTTTCTGATTTGGCACATTCTCTTACCATATGTATGCAGGCCATGGCTCCTACAAGGAGTGATATTACATGTAGATCTCATGGCATTGATGAGGCCAATAAAAATTCCAAAGCTGGCCACTCCCTTGAGGTGCAAAGGGATATTATCTATCATGATGGGTGCTTCCCAAAGACACCTAATGAGGGCTTCACTTTCAGCCATGTCAAAGTGACCCATGCAGCAAATATGTGGTGGGGGTGCCACCTATCACACTCAGATCTACTCAAAACAAGGAGTGCACTGCGTTGGTACCTTATGTGGGATTGTGAACCACCTCCTCAAGTGAAAATTTCAGTTTGCCTATATGTGATTTTTCTTCCTTACATAGATGACATATTGGTATTGTTTATGATTTTGTATGGGAAAAAATTAGGCAGTGTATATGTACCACATGGGATGGAACTTTATCCTATACTTCATGATACATGTTTTAGATGTGACATTACTTCACCCATGTTTATTTCTGTTGAGTTTTACACTCCTAAAGGGGTAGACTATGCCCCTATCATGTTAGCATTAGAGGAGCAGTTTCTGATGTATTGGCTTGGTGAGCACTTAATCCATGATGAAAGCTTGATTCTTGATGGTGCCATCAATGGAGAAGGAGAAGAACTACAGCTCTTACCCTGTCATTTGCTTGAGGAAAAGCAACATTTTGGAGGGGAGGACTGTAATGTTCCTACTTAGCCTTAGCTAAGAGGAAACATTCAATTTTGATTTAATTTATGTTTTATGAATAAATGAATAAAGTACGACATGTAAAACTCCTAAAAATTCTGAATAAATCAATTCCCATGTGAACAAAGACAAATCAGGGCTATGTAAATAATCGCTTGCAGGTGTGAAAGAGGTTTGAGCCAAATACTGGGTCCACCTTGACCAAATCAACAACGCTGTCTAGGTTCATTGCATCTCCAAAAGAGATAGCACAATTCATGAAGGGAGCCTCTAATGTGCAAAGGGCCAGCTCATCAAAGTGGTTTAGGGTTTTCAAGAGCTTTCTCATCTTATAAAAGGAGAAGGAGAGTAGCAAAAGAAGGTTGTTGATAGATCATATTTCTGAAGTATTTGTCTGCTTAGACAAATACCATTCTCTGATGTTGAGTGAAGGATTGTATCTGGAATTCCTATGCAGGAGTTTCACCTCTTCCTTTGATGATTCAAGAAGGAAAGTTTGCTGAAGTGAACCACTAACAGGCTTAAGGCCAAGCTCCTACTTACATTGGCAACGCTGATCCAGTGAGGGTTTTGATGTCTCTACAAGTTGCAGCAAGTGGTGATCTAGATCTGCATAGATCTAGTGTATTTTGAGAGTCTCTCTCCATGGAGTGGGTCCTTTGACCTCCTGGAAGAGAGTACCATTTATTGTACTTTAAAATCTGCTATTATTTAGTATTTTTATGTGTCTCTTGAGCTACAGCATTGTCCCACTGGGAAAACTACGTTATTTATGTATGAGGGTTTGCAGGTTGTCTTGCTCATTGTTTAGATCAGAGATCTCTTGTGTTGGGCTTTCCTTCAAATTGGTGATCCATGGATTGGCTTGATGAACTATGTTCTATTCATATATGATCCATTGTAATGTAATTTCATATTCAGAAATTTGCTGCAGCAGTTTCCAGATCTGCAACTTGTTTCTCAGATCTACTCTTATTCATGCATGCTTTTGTCAAAATTCCAAGTGGATCTTGTTGAGAAAAATATAGAGTTTCCAGATCTGATATAGATCTGATATTTTATCCATAGATCTGCACTAGATCTAAGTTGTAACTCACATCTACTAAACCTCCTAGAAAATAACGCTGTTGAAGCATTTCTGCAAATTTACATGTGCATCTGCTCTCTTTTCTGAAGATTTATTGCTATAATGACTCATGTTTTCCACTGTATAATGAAAGGGCTTTGTCATAATGATTATTTGATGCTGTAATACTGATATATCATTACTCTTTCTGATCTCCACTAAACATTAGCTAAAATTGCACAATTCCTGAAGCAGTGCTTGCATTCTACTGCAGCCTTCCCCTTTGGGTGCATTTTAGCTAGTCTACTTGTTGGGAGATTTGTTTAATGTTCTTAAACTGATTTTTTTCTGATGAAATTCCATATATAAGTCACATACAACATAAATGAGGGGAATCCAACCCTGATATACGTTATTCTTTCTCAGTTTTACTTATACAACGTTTTCCTTGAAGACCTTGTTGAAATTCCTGAAAAGGGGTTATTCCAAGTTCTATAGACAGAGTCTACAGCTAGCCAAGTAGCTTCTGGATCTCAACCTTTATTTGAAGGGTGAAATATACAGTAAATTCCTTTGTATTCCATTTTTGAAATAGAATCTTGAGAATCCTGAAAAAGGATCATTACAGAGTGTATGACTTAGGCTTCCAAAATTGTTGTTTTAGGGAATTCTTAATATCCTGTATGGATGCAGTCACATGTTGACCAATGTATTCTATGAACCAATCCAGTTCCCTTCCTTCGAAAGCTATGGATAGTTGCGCTTGTTTGATAGCATCATTGTTTACGTTTTGCACGATCCATAGAGATTCGGCTACAAACCAGAATCGATCCATGTCCTCGTCCCCTACGCCCTTGAAGGTAGGAAAATTCATCTGCGTAGCCATGTCATCCTCTGATGATGGCAGGGAGGCGTAGGAGATTTTTTACCCTTATGGGGATTCGATGCAGGTGTGGTCGATGGGATAGTTCCCTTTTGTGCAGCCCCTTCTTGGTTATGATCAGATGACTCCCTCAAGGGATTGTATACTGATCTATCTCCTTCTTGATTAACCCGATAGTATTTACCACTTCGTGTTGTGCTCTCACTTTTATTGGGGATCATTCACTCGGTGTGGCTACACAAGACACCATTTTCGATCAATAGCATCTTAATCAACTACGACAAAGTTTTTAGGAACTTATCTATAAATCCTTTGAAGAAAATCTGTCCTACTTATAAATATGACACAAACTGATCAACATCAAATTCTTTCACAAATCCACCCAATATACTGTCAACCCAATGATCTATAGTCCTAGTAATCTTATTATCTGTTTTTTCCAATTGCTGAACCAACTCGAGGGTCCACTGTGTGACCTAATCGTCCTTCTAGCAAGTTTGAAACTTCGCCAGTTAGGCTAACCACTCTTGCAACTCGTGTGTGAAGGATACAAAGAATATTTTGTGCACTTCCGTAAAAATATACCTATTTTTCCACTCTTCTATGGACAAATTTTCGCTCCTATTTTCTTTTAGGGAAAACTCGTGAATCTGTTTTTCGAACCAGTCTTCTAACTTAGGTTTTAAAGGCTGCCAATGACCCCGTGGCATTACCCGATATCTCTCTCAAAATTATTTTTACCCCGGCAATGGAACCATTTGTTGGCTTGATTGGACCTGACCCAAGTTCAGCTTTGAGGTTTTTCCAGCAAACCCCTATACTACTGGCCCTTTCGGTAATGACCTACTTGCGTAGGCCAAGGTCTGACTCGAAGTAGTATGGGAGGGTGTTGGAACCAAGTTTCCGCACCTTGAGAGAGAGAGGAAATTAATTGAAAGGGGTCCTTCTAGATCAATCAAACCAGTGCTCTATACCAAAACCCTTTAACTACGTGCCAGTGGAATACTTCTAGCAGAGCTTATAAATCATGCAATAATAGATCAACTGGGGAAACAACAATTAAATCTAACTAGATCTATGAATTTATCATCATATATACTATCGCATCCACATGTGCCTCAATAATCATCAATATGCAATGAACATATATAAATAACACAATGTGCAACTAATAACCATAACATAAAAAGCTTCAGTATCCAGAAAAAGGTCTTCTTATTCATTACCGTTCAAATCCAGCTTACAGACTCTATCTACTAACCCACGCACATAGCCAACGGGGTCCGCACATAGCAGGACTCAGGGTCTCCATGCACACAACCAGCAGGATCCCTTACAAAGACAATCTACCAAAAATTCACATTCGTATCTAGCCTTTCAACTTCTTACTTCCTACCTCTAGACTCGACATATTCATCTATTTATATTATGTTAGCCTGCGTTATCCTATGGTTCGCAAACCATGGTTTGCGGACCCTTAGTCTTATCCTTTTGACCCATTACAATTCATTGGGGGTTTTGACCCACCACAAACCCCCTGCGCTAGACTAAATATTACAAAATATTACAAAAATTGACAAAATTGAGGCTAGGAAACCCTGTTCCAACACACACATACACACACACACACACACACATATGTAGTTTGTAGGTTCCTCGAACCCTGGGCTCCAAGTTCATAGATTTTGGGCATAGGCTGACCTTGTTTGGACTTCAGATATTTTATGTGATTTTCTTACTTCGCTAAGGCTATGGTTGATACCTATATTTCAAAATACATCTAGCCATTGCCAAATATTTTATAAAAAACATTCTTCAAAAAATATTTCAAGTATTGTATCATTGTATATAATTTGTAAATTTTTTTTGTAAGATAATTTTTTGTAAATAAAATTTTCAAACCCTTGTTTTGTAGAAATTGGGGTTTTATTTTATTTTTGTATATTTTTGGTTTTTTGGGAAATTTTCTTTTTATTTTTACAAGTGAAATATCTCAAGGAATCAAGTAAAGGAGTAATTTTTTGAAGTTTCCAACCTTTAAAACCCTAGATGCCTAAGTCTTTTGAGCCCATTTTTGTAAGTTTCTTATTCTAAAATTGGGGAAGAAACTGATTTTCTAAAGGCCCTAACCCTTACCATATCCATATAGATAGGATCATGTATACAATCATGAATACTCAATAACTCCCCATAGTCCGGATTAGAATCGTATGTGATCCAGGACCTTCATGATGATCTCAATCAACCTAATGTAAGAATCTAGTCATGTGAATAGGTGTGCTGACGTCGAACATGGTAGAAACCACCTGACTAATAGTCAATAATGAAAAATTTTAATAGGCACGAGAGAAACCACCAATAATGACGATGGCCCTCAAGGTACAACATCACAATCTACAAGTGTGAATAAATGTGTTGAAGTTGAACACTTGCAGAATCATTCGATCGAAGGCCAATATGTGAACTTGTCGTCAAACATGAAGAACTTTCCATTGAGGCATGCAAGATCCAAGGTACTGAAAATAAGTTTCTAAGCCACCTTCCTGGATAATGAGCTGAAGTCGATAGGAAGTGATGGTCGAAGGAGGGCCATAACGATTCCCACATCATCGACACGAAAAAAAAAATATATCAAGATGATAGTAGTGATTTAGGATTGTAAGATAGGAGGTTAGATATACAAATGATGTTTGATCATAGCACAAGGACATCTCTTGAACATATTGGTGACATGACTCCGAAATGTGGCAACATTTGACTCAAATAGGAGCAGAAGTCATGATGAAAAAAATGGTGATCGGAGTGGAGGCAAATGGATTTCCCAAACCCAGGGAGGAATACTGAAAAATTAATGATATCCCAAATCTGACACAAACTGCAAACACGTGTCATGTTCAAGAGTGACAAGCTACCCAAAATACACATATGATGTTCACTTTCAAATTTTCCCCTATTATTGCTTACGAGTACCTCTTTATTTTTGATAGCCAGCGCGAAGAGGATAGCATATGTTGAGCATGTAAGTTCATTCTTTGAATGAATCCATCCTAGTAATTTTAACGAGCCCTTGGAAGGAGGAACTCGGTCTCGTCATGATGACAAGTCTTCCCCCATTTAATCTTTTTACGAGTCCAACGAAAGGGTAACTTGGTAACTTTTCATGTTTAAGGATTTTCAAAAGAAACAAAAAGAAAAATCCATCATCTTCCTTTTCGTAAATCATCTCTCAAATCCAAAAGGGTATAAAACAATACCCAAGATAACCTCTTGAGCATGTTCTATCAAGGTATTCCTTTCTTGTAAATAGTGAATCTTAACCAAAAAAAGGGGTAAATGTATATTGAGACCATGTCAATTCATTTACTTTAATGAGTTTGAAATGACCAGAACTCGATAATATTTTCATTTTTTGAGAGTCAGAAAAGAGCTGAAAGAGGACTCTTCTTGGAGGAATGAGTGGTATAAAAGGTAGCAACTAGTTCCGGTAAAGATGGAATTGTTCAAAAAAAGTAAAGGTCAAGAGGTTGGCTAATAAAATCACTCATCACAAAAGTTCCACAAGAAAGAGTAAAAACAATGAAGTAAGAGCATATGATCGACCAAGAAGACAGTGACGATGGAATGAGAAAACCAAGGCTCATCTAGCAGAAGAGGCAGATAAATGGGCAATCACAAGAGGTGAAATGTGGATGGTTTCATTTTTTTACACAAGCTTGAAACATGGGAAACTATGCTTGAAATTGGTTTCATTTTTTCACAAGCTTGAAACGGAGACAAACTATTCTTGAAATAAGTTGGCATGCCCCCAAATTTGTGACTCAATTCAAGGTACATGCCCCCAAGCTTCAGTTCACTCACCTATGTAGACTACTAGTTACTAACAGGTGGATGGAATCAAGGTTCGTTTACGAGATCAAGTGAAAGACTCAACTGGTATTTTATGAGATCTAGTAAAAGAATCGAATTGAAAGGGGATTTGTTTCATTTTTTAACGAGTTTGGAACAGTAAAAGACCTATCCTCATGACACATTGTTTCATTTTTTAACGAGCTTGACATAAGAAAAGAACTATGCTCTAGAGAGCTTGTTTCATTTTTTGAGGAGCTTGACACAAGAAAAGAAACTCTGCTCTGAGGCACCTAATCATGACCCATAAGAGGTCATGGATTTCAAGAGGTTCTCATTAGATGATAGAACAACACTCTGGAAATCAGGGTCCAATTCCCCCAATACATGATGCATAGTATCACTGACCAGAACATCAGTAGATGCGGGCATGGAACAGGTGGCCACATAATTAACCTGTGGTGGAGAATATACCACTTGCATGTAAGAACCATTAAGAGATGCTAGTTCATTAGGAGCCACATTAGGACTAATGAATGATGACTAATCAATGGTCACAATTATTTCTTCATGTGGGAAAAAAATCACACGAAAGAGAGAAGAGATAAGAGCTCCCATGACATAAGTATAATCATGCCCAAGGAGTAATTTAAAGTCAAAGGGCCTTGGACAACCATAATGTCTATATATACATTCTTTCATCCCAAAGTAATAGGAAACTTAGGAAGGATCCCTAACGGTTGACTGGTTCCTTTATTAAACACTAATAGATTCTGGGTAGCATGCACAAGCTACAAAGAACCAAAATCTTGGCAAGTAGCTGAGGATAGAATAATAACATATGCATATTCATCTAGTATGGTGCTAGGTATGGCCACATTATTGGCCTGTACCGTTACCTCAAAGGGCACGTAAGAGGGAAGATGATATCATTTCAATCAACTCCAATCAAAGGAAGTGACTAGACTACTTGGAGGGGGTGCCATGGGAATGGGAGAACTGCCCCGTTGTGTTATGGGAATGGGAGGATCACCCTCCTCTACTGCGAGAATAGGAGGATTTACATCCAATTCATGGGATTCTAAACAAACAAAAATAACTTGAGTGGTATGAGGTGCACTTCCTACAGGAAAGACTTGATCAACTGAAGTTGGAATCAAGTCGACCATTTTTTCAACCAATGGTTGGTTGGGAAAAAACTCGTGGGATTCACTTTTGGAGAGAGTGGGATTGACCATGGATGAATTCTGATCGATCACTTTATCAACTAGTGGAGGATCAGGGGAAAGCTTCCGGTAACCAGCAGGAATACGGGGCTGAGAAGCCGTAAGGTTATCCAACATTATGGTGTCTTCATCCATAAAAGGGAAAAGGTGAATGGCATGATTCCCTCCACATAACCTACAAGAAAATTTGACTTTCCCCCTTTTCCCATGGGCCTTACTATCACTAGCTGAGGGTTTATCACCAGCATGATCTATAGAGGCCGATGAAAAAGGCCAATTTGTGTCGATGGACCACACTTCTAACACCCTAGGAATGCCAGGAAAATCTCTAAGAAGGTGATCACCCTTACATAGCTTGCAAGGGAATTTGACTTTGCGTGATTTATTGGAAGGTTTTTGAACATCAGTTGCATTAGCAGCGATGGTTGCTTGGTTGGCCCCTTGCTTATTTTGATTCTTCTTCTTTTTCCTCTTCTTATTCTTCTTAGCTTCCTGGTCACTAGAATCCATAATTTCACCAAGAAAAGAGGAAGAACGAGGTGAAGAAACAAGCGAAGAAGGCAAGGGGTAAAATTTAGGATCAACATGATGTTCAAACTATTCAGGTGGAGGCAAACTTGTTTGAGAAGCAGCTTGGACATTTGGAACCATGGGGGTGGAAAATAACCAAACTGGCAAACCAATGGTTAATCCCGGGAGGGACAACGTTGCCATATAGGGAGCACCAATATTTCCAAAAGAAGGAAAAGGACCAGGATTCCCATCTAAGAGGATTCCTTGATTGGTAAACTCAGGAACTGTTTCCATTAGTCTCAACCTACCACCTGCTAAGGAGTTTTGCACGAGTAAAATTTTATTCCGTGGGCTGCACATTTTAGAAATTAAACACAAAATAAATAAAAAAGGGTGAACTAGGCATAGAGGATTACCAAGTATTAGTGAACTGCAATATACACCTTAGAAAATAAATTTACCAAGGAATTAGCATACGACAACCAATTTCCCTGAATGTTGTGTTCGGTGTATCACGTTTACAAGGCGGCCGACTCCCGTACCTATGGCATGCTTGCAACCAAATGGTGTCTCCCAAAATATACGTGATGGTACGTGGGAGTCCAGTCCATACTATTGTTGTCTAATGTGCAAATGTTCGATGAGCGCACCCAAACTATACTTATCATACATCGATATACTTGCATACGTGGGACGAGATATCACCCCAGGATTGTAACACAAACTATTAGTAATAGCTCCTACGTTTAAAAACACCAGAACACGTCTCTAACCTTGACCTCTAAATATTCTTGTTAACTCTAAATATTCCTTAAGGTAAATTGGGTAAATTTTAAAGTTTATCTTGAGTTAAGTTTCAGTTTTTTGGCTCAAAATCGATGTCAATTGAATACCTATAATGCAACTAGCATGAGAAAAGTATTCTTGCAATTCAATGAATGCTATCTAGTTTAGGAAAGAGTTTAAAACAATGATGCAACAAACAAAAATGAACCAAATGAAACTCTTCCTAACCAGATCAGTTTCACTCTCCCAATTCCAGTCAAAACATTCAAATATGAAATTATGCAATGTAATCTATGCAAAATTTCTTTCTTGAAAAATATGCAACTCTAATCTATGCTCATTGTTTCCTTTTTTATTTTTGATGAATGAGAATGCATTCAATGCACTTTTCGAAGAAACGAGAATCTACTTAATGCACCTTCCAATGAATGAGAATGCACTCAATGAACCTTTTAGCTTTCAATCATTAAACAATGTAATCTGAGTTCATTGATAGGTCTCAAAAATGAATTTTCAGTGCAATCTGATCTAATGCACTTTAACGAAAAGTAAAATTAGAGATGAAAACTAAATGAATGAAAAATAAATTTATTTTATGGTAAAATAACTAATAATACTTAATCAACAACAAATCAGTGTTCCTTCCAAAAACACGAGAAACAAACAATAATTTTAATTGACTAAAAGAATCAAAGACTTAACCAAAATTCACTTTTACCACTTCAATTACAAGATGGATTTTTGCACACCACAAAGAAAATAACACCAAAAAGACAAAACTTGATGCACATAGATCAGGAGGATGACTTCAAATATTAGGAAACACTAGGCATTTTACGAAAAACCAAAAAATTTCTCAAATTTAAGGACCAACGCTACTTTACATAGAAAAAACTGTGATGGCAGGGTCTTCAGCGCCACTTTAGACTCTCAAACCTGTGCTGGCAGAGCTACTTTGCATAGAAAAACTAATGTTGGTCTACGAAATTGTACCAACGCAAGGATACAGTGGAAAAAATGGTTTTCAGCGTGGCTTTATTTATAAATATCCGTGCTAGCAGCGCAACTCTGCTTGGAAAAATATGCACTAGTCAAGAAATTCTTAGGAAAAACAATCCAAACCGAAGCAGGAACCTATAATTGATACTCTAAGGAAAAAATCGAGCACTATGCATACCTATAGAGACCTAAGCAAGATTAGATCTCAATGATCGGTCAAACTGATCAAAGATGAAATCGGGAAAGGGAAGGATAAGAGGCTAAAGTTCCCCATTAGAATCACCAATTTTGTTGTGAAGATAAATCTCCTCTATGGATAGAGGCAATCTATGTAGCCCTAGATTGGTTCTAGCAACTTGAGATACTTTCTAATGCAAAGCTTTATTAGCTAATATTCAAAATGCAACAAGAAAGGAGATAGAGGTACCTTTTCCTGATGCTATGTTCAAACTCGTTGATGATGGCCTTGATCCACAATCCTTTTAGGCTCACTCCTTGCTACTGGTGGCACACAAATACCTGTGGATGATCAAGAGGAAACAACAAACATAATCCAATACATAATAAACATTAAACATTAGTTATCCAGCAGATCAAGGAGTACCATAATATTTTCACAAATGATTAGAAAAATATAGAAATCAAACATCATATGTTTTATTAATGAATATAAAAGATAGAGCTTACAACCGAGGCCTTGATGTTGGAGGCCTCCCTTTTGGTGAAAATATGAGTCCTTCACCAAATCTCTAAAGCGTTCCTTCTCCCAAACAACTCAGGCGTTATCATGGTGTAGGAATGTAAAGGGGTGAGAGTTCAGGCCATCCCAACCATGACCAACTAGTAGTGTAAGGATGGAGACCAATTTATAGGAAGGGAGAAGAGGTTGGTAGCCCATGAATGGAGGAGGAAGGTCCACTTTCTAAGGGATAAAACCCCATGGATGAGATCAAAGCTCTAAAATCGGAGAGCTCGACTCTATCACCACTATTTAACAACCAACTCACCACCTTGAAACTTCTAGAGGTTAAAGTTTCTCCTCCATTTGAGGAAACACTGCCAGAAAGGGATCAACATGATTTTCCAAGAAATAAAGGCACTGACAGTGCTAACACAAAACTATCAACCTTCCATCAGCATGAGCAGGAAACTAGAAAACGCTTTGACCCAGAAAACTAGGGTTTTGACCAAGATCCTTCAGTACTCTTCCAAGCCAATTTTATTTGAGTATTAAGGGGATGTCTTTACATATCTTTCCATGGTGGAAACATTACACATGATCGGTCATGGGGCACTTCAAGATCAAGGACGAGAAGTGAGCATGGTGGAAAATTACTATGTAACAATAGTAGGGAACATTGAGCTCCCTATCAATTCTTGCTTCCTTACAATATTCAATCAATTCCTTGGAGATGAATTCCCCACCATTATCATATCTCAATTTTTTTATCTTTCTTTCAGTGAGGTTTTATACTTCAGCTCAAAACTCCTTAAATTTCTCAAATACTTCGTCCTCTGTCTTGAGAAGATAGATCCATGTATTTATAGAATTATCATATATGAAGGTCACATAATAGAGATGAACTCCAAGAGATTTATCAAACATTGGCCACACACATCAGTGTGAATACGATCCATAATTTCTTTAGATCTAGATTCACCATTTGGAAATGTGTTTCTTGTATGTTTTCCCAAAGACCATCCCTTACACACACCTTCATGGTCTTCCTTTATATTGGGGATTCCATTAACCAATTGATTAAGAGTGGGAATAAGCCCATAGTGTAGATGACCATACCTCCTATTCCATAGCTCAATAGGACTAATTTCCATATGAACAAAAGCTTGAGGAGATGGAGTAGTAACCATATACAAACTTCCTTCATGAACTCCAATATTTCTAGCTTTTTCAATGCTAGAGTATTTTCCCTAACCTTATAATTTTCCATCAACAAAGAAATTATTTCACCTTTATCTTCTAAACAAGAAAAATAAAGAAAATCAATTTTCAAACTTGGAACATATAGTATTTTGTTGAGGTGCAGTTTCGATCCACTTTCCAATTCCATCGATGTTGATACCAAGACTTTAACATCATAGATTGTTTTGTCACCTAATTCCATTGCATGAGAATATGACTCCCTTGATAGTGTATGCAATTTTTTACTTTCTCTTGTCACGGGTCTTGATTATCCACTATCAATGATCCATGCATTGTCATCATGAAGTGATACTGTAAGGGAAAAAAAAAATCCTTGAATTTTGACTTTTATGAATAAGTATTGGATGACCTTATTGATCAAGCTTCCATCAATGTTGATACCCATTCTTATGTGGTCCATCAAAGAGGGAGAATCCATGCCAACAAAGTGCTCTTCAATTCTTCCTAAGCTTATCTCTCATACCATGTTGAATAATCAAAGTATTTATATCAGGGTTTGATTCTCCGATCTTGATAATTACTTGTGAGTGTGTTGGCTTCTTTTAATTATTTATTATCTTATCTTTCATCAATCAATTAACATATTATGTGTGTATGAATATCACAAAACAAGAGACATGAGATATAGGCACTATGCCAAGGAAAAAACCCCCTTGAGGGGAAAAGGTCAAGATAATTATTCCTTTCAATAATATCCTTTGATAATCTTCACCCTAGACATAAGCCAAACCTTCCCTCCACACCAAGTCAGCCTTCCAGATCTTTGACCCAGTAGCAACAATAAATTTTACTCCAGTAAATTCAACTAGGTAATAGATTTAGCAGCATCAACAACAACAAACACTAAAAGACTTCGATCTCCCAAGAGAGGGCATGAAATGTAGAGATTCCATGACCAAAATTTTGATTTTTTATTTCTCTATCTTCTAAACCCAACTCGAACTCCTTTCAAATTCCTTCTTCCACTTCACACTTTTTCCTATGATGTAGTAGATATCGAACTGGCTTAAGAAGTGATGCTCCAAATCAATTCGATCTCCTTGATTTTATATTGTTGAACACCTAATCCTCTATGGGTAGGTGTGGAAGGTGAAGAGTCACAAAGGATTCCAAGTGACTTTGGAAGATGAATCCAAGAGTCACAACATTGTATTATAAATGTACATCTATGGTGAATAATATATGCATCTCATGCTTATCTTTCTATGTGTGTGTTTAGTTTCTTCATACACCATGTGTGTGTTTAACATGGTATCAGAGCTGATAGGTTCATAACCAGCTCAATATTGAGTGAGCCACTTGTTTTTTTGGCCTGTGTAAACCAACAAAAATCCTGTGCATTTTTGCAGCATTCAGAAATCCTTTGCAGCATTCAGAGATCATTTTTGCAGCATTCAAAAATTATTTTTTGTGAAGAGCAGCGTTGTGAATTTTAAACTCTACAAATTTTCTCACTGCTCCTGACATTGTTGGTGTTGAAAGTGGGAAATTATTTTTCTACACATTCTGCCTACTTTTATTTCTACACATTAATGTGCAATCTCTACCATATTCCTCTACTCTATATACTGCAGTTCTACAATTCTACAGTTAAATTTATTTACAGCAATTCTACAATTCTGCAATTGTACTTACTGTTCATAAATTATTATTTTTTTTCACCTCTCTTGTTGTACAAATTTATTTACTGTACAAATTTCACCTGCTCCCTCACAGTCGCTCGCTGCTCACCACATCTCTCGGCTCTCACATCTCACTCCCCTCACAGGATTCCCTCTCCCTCTCACCTCTCGGCTATCCCAACAAACGTTGTTCCCAACACACTCATCTTCACACCCCCAACCCCTCATCCTCACTACAGAACTCTCCCATCCCACCCACGTTGCCCCCTAGGTCTTCCCACTCCCCCTCGCCCCCCCCCGCATAGCAACCCCGCCCCCTCAAACATTGTCCCTCCCCTCACAACTCACCCACTCACCTTCTCCCTTCCCTCTTCCCTACGCTCTCCCCCGCCCCTATGCACAGTCCGTCCCCACCCCGCTTCCTCACCCTCCCCAACTACCTGCTTGTTTAATCCTTGCTCCCCACGGCCCTCACGGCACTCTCCCCTACCCTCGCTCCTCACTCTTCCCTCATGACCCTCTCCCCCACCCTCACTCCCCACTCGGCCCTCATGGCCCTCTTTTCACCGCTTCCCTCATCCCCCCTCTCCCACAACCTCACTCGACCCTCCTTCACCTCCCACGCAGATTCTCTATGTTCAATTTTTTTTATCCTCTGCCTTTTATTTTTTAATTTTTTTTTTACAGTTTGACCCTTCCCTAGTAATCACCTTCCCCCATAAATATCTTCCCCAGTAATCACCTCCCCCAGAAAACACCTCTCCCAGATAATACCTCTGTTTTTTCCCCCAATTTTTTTTCCCTCAAAAAAAAAAAAGAAGAGAGAGAGAGAGAGAGAGGAGATGGTTTATGAATAAAAAAATATACGGATTTTCTATATAGTGAAGAGTGAAGTTTTTTCTGCATGTTTCCCTATTATGAAAACATGACCAAGATGTGTGGCATGTATATAAGGGTGACTCTTTGAAAGATATTGAGAATGTGAAGGAAAATGTTGAAAATTGGTGGCATCATAAAACTTACTCATAGTTTTTGGAATTTTCCTTCGTATTTACTGTGAATGCAATAGGAAAATTGATGAGTTCCCACAAATTCTTGAGGCATGATCTAGTTGAGAAATTGTTGAATACTTCTATGATGTGAGTCATTGTTGCTTGTTGGTCAGACAACCAAGTCTACACCTTGAGGCCCTCCATAATTTGAGTAGCAGAGTTTGTTCTTTGGGAATTCCATAATTGGAAGTTCAAAAAAAAATGTTCTTTGAAGTCATTTGTATTTTTTAAAGTAAGTTGAATCACATTGTAAACGGGTGCATTATCGGTTGAAGCCGACACCCTTTATTTCTTGAGCCTGAATTTTTGAGAAAAATGGCTAAAATCAGTGATGCATTAGAGTTGTTGCATAACCTCATTCATTCCACTATTCATGATATGGTAAAAATGAGCAAGAACACTCTTTTTAATATTCAAACTTGCTTGCAATATGCACAAGACAAGATTGAGTTTTTGCAGTTGGAGTCTCAACTCCAACAAGTTGAACTTCAACAAAAGAGTCATAAGTCTGAACCTGTTTCTGTTCAAAAAATTGAGAAGGACTCTCATCAGCGGCAAGAATATAAAATTGCAGTCGATTCACATTTAGTTCCTTGTACAAGAGAATATTCACATGCAGATGCAGAAACTCAGTCTGCACTTCCCAAGCCCATCATCAGACCTTGGGAACAGCTTGTCCACAACAAGCACAGAACAAGTCTTGGATATGACAAGGATTTTTACTTTCATATTCCGGACTACTCCAAGGCCATCAAATTTCAGAGTTTCGGATTCCTTTATGACAGTTCACATTTAGCTATTCCAGATCCTGCTCCTCCTCCATAGTGAAAACAACAAAAAATTGAAAAATTCCAACACTGTGATCACATTGGCCATATGCAAGATCATTGTTTTGATCTTCACCCATGCAAGCACTATGGTTGGCACACCCATTCTTCACACAAGTTCTTCAGAAACAAGCCTCCTGCAAGAACAAATATTCATCGTGGATGGATTGCTTCTTGGAAATGGGCATCGACATCCAAGAAGATGTTTAAGACATATGTCAGAACTTGTTCTAGAATATTGAACAATCTTGCAGTTGATTTTTTGCCATCATCTCACCTTGTACCTAACAGGGGGGGAAATGGTGGTCATCTACAAGGTTCGACGCTACATCAAGCGAGCCTAAGCCACAATATCTCATTCCAGATTTAGATTTGTAGCCAGAGACACAATAGTTCAAGCCAACCCGAGCCACAATTCGTCATTCCAGATTCAGAGTTGTAGCCAGAGACACGGCAGTTCAAGCGAGCCTGAGCCACAACCTGTCGTGCCAGATTCAGAGTTGTAGCTAGAGACACAGATTCCCATGAGCATGCATTTGGTTGGTGGACAACCTTAAACCATCTATGTGAGGTTGATATTATTCCTCTTTTAGAACACTTCCTCTAGTAGAAGACTTCAGCTTCTTGCCAGCTTTGGAAGAGTTCCAGGAAATGCATCAATAATTCCAGTGTTGGTGGTCATCCTTAAAACATCACAGGTTGTAGACTTCCCTTCTTTTAGGTTGAAGTTCTCCCTCTTCAAATATGAGGGACACTTCCTCTAGCAGAAGCCCTTAGATTCTTTCCAGTTTTGGAAGAGTTCCGAGAACTGCAATAAGCGTTGCATTCCAGTGTTGGTGGTCATCCTTAAACCACCTCTTTATGCCAACATTTCATAGAGATGATTTAGCCTAAGTGTTGCCATTCATATTTTGCAGATTTGTATTACAACTCTCTTCTTGGACTCACACATACCCCTTTGGATTAAGGGGGGGAATGTTGAACACCTAATCCTCTATGGGTAGGTGTGGAAGGCGAAGAGTCACAAAGGAGTCCAAGTGACCTTGGAAGATGAATCCAAGAGTCACACCATTGTATTATAAATGTACATCTATGGTGAATAATATAGGCATCTCATTCTTATTTTTCTATGTGTGTGTTTAGTTCTTCATACACCATGTGTGTGTTTAACATATATGTTCAGGTGAGGTCGAATTAGTCCCTTTCAGGAAAAATTGATCTCCTTAAGTCTGACTTGATGTGGAGGTACTCTAAACCATTTTGACTCAAATTTAAACATAATTACATGATTCAAAAGCCCAAGATGGGTTATTATAATTCTTTATTGACTAACCTAGAAGTCCACAATGGGTAACTTAATATAAATATTACCTAAGCATGAAACCCATGTTTTAATAAGCCATTTAATAATAAAATAAATGTCAAATGATAATATAAATTATTTTCTTTAATTATTTTGATAAGTACAATAAATATAATTTATGAAGACCGAACCTAGTTACAATCTTCAACATTCACTTGTTAAGTATTCTATATTTTATGTATCAACCTACAATGACTTCTTTCTGCAAGGAGAACAACAAACTTCTTGGGTCATTAAATTACCTTATATGGAAGAAGAGAATAGATTTGATCCTCATAGAGAATTAAGTTAGTGAATATGTCACAAGCTCAATCACCAAACCTCCTCAAGATCAATATTAAGCACTATAAAAAATGCATGAAAGGATAAATAAGGACTCTAAGAATCCTTATTGAGTCAATCAAGGATTCTCTCATCCCTTATGTAGCAAAGTTGAATACATCAAAATATATCTATGAAAAGTTGATAAAATTTCTCTTTGTAAGCACTGCAAGAGATATTATATCATTAAGAATTGAAATATACAAGATGAAGGTATAAAAGGAAGAAGGGGCAGCCTCATAACTTATGAGGGTATCTCAAATAAGAGATAAACTACAAGAGCTAGGAGAAACAATGTCTGAGCTCAATGCACTACCTGATGAATGGGGAAACTTTGTATCAAGTATCTATGGAAATAAGGAACTAACCCATTCAATTATCTATGGTAATTATGAAAATTTTAAGAAATTATATTAAAGGCAAAGAATGATGTTGGGTCAAATTAACATATGAAACAAGGAAGAAAGGGAAACTTAGAAAGTTTGATCCCTGAAAGAAGTTTCAAAACAAAATTGATATGCCTAAGATTCAATGCTATGAATTTAGTGAATATGAACATTTCAAAAGGAATTGTGCTAAAATCAACAAGGAAAATAAGAAAATAAATGAAAGAAACGAAGCCCACATCACCGAAGAAATAGAAGAACCAGAAAAAAAGAAGACAAAGAAGGAGGAAGTGAAAGACCTTTAATATGACTAAGATATCGTCATACACTTAGTTCTTTTCAGTTTGTAGAAGATGACATTCATGATGGAAAGCATCACATGTATGATAGGATGCATTATAACATATATCCAAAGTAGAAGTTTATATGGTTGAAGTAGTCATCATGATAGAAAGAAAATAGCACATGACATCCCCATTGGAAGCATATAAGGATAATCAAAATAAAATTAGTAATCTAGCAAGATAGGAAGATAATAGGTTGCCACACATCATCATCATTAGAGAAGAATCATTTGTAGAATGAGGATCAACAAGATCCTCCATTGGAATATTTGTTAGAAGATTCACCTCTACTTAAAAGATCTGCATTCCACCTTGTGTGGGATCCACAATTTAGAAGGATGATGGTATGATAACAAAGATATGCAACATGTCAAGTTGAAGTATTTTCATATAAAAGTAAGGAAAGGAAGTTGCTAGAAGGAAGTCTAGATGACCAAAACAAGGAATATGTATGAATATATTTGATAGATAAAGTCATGTCATCATATAGTTGTAGATATAATGGTTGAATGCTATATCTCATGAGCATGATGAATGAAGAAGAAACCCTTCCTTATAAATGATACATGAAGGTATGATGTACCTTTAACTCTTCTACATATTGACAAGATGAAATTGACATAATATGACCTCATAAATAATATGTGGTTGTTGGAAACTATGGTTCCTATGATGAAGGAAATATGTATGGAATATATTGAGGAAGCAATATGTGAAGAAAGGTGAAAGAAGAGTTTGTGAAAGATGTATCTATAGTCACGTAAGATCATACAAGTGATCAAAATATGATAACAAGAAGGATTGGCTATGACATCTCCCTGGAGAAGGTATGAAGACCTTGATATGTTGGATAAGGAAAACCTTGGAAATGTATGTCTTCGAGATGGATTCATACAATATGTGGAATGATGTTGATGTTGCAAGATGAAGATGTCATGAAAAAGGGCCATCATAAGGATGTAATGTTGATTTGATGTTCATTTTTTTATTTTTGAAATAAATCATTTGGTTTGGTTGTAACAGGGCTACTGAAAGAGGGTTGTTAAAGTCACCTACAACTAAGTACTTTGAGATTGGATGGAATATCTTGAAAGAAACATGAATTAGAAAAAAAAGCTGTATGAAGGATATACATATGTGGACTAGAAGGTCACTTCTCAATGAAGAGAAGATGACATGACTATTGGTTCAACACTATGTTTCGTTGAAGGGAAGTGATGGAGAAGATGTTCGATGCCCTAAAAATAAGTTATAGAAGAATAAGGCTCCATGATGAAGAAGTTCAATTTCATCCATGAAATGATACCAAAAGGAGGAATTCTACAAGAAGATGATAGTACCATGATATCTACCAAAGAGAAGATAGTTTTTGTTGGTGACAAGTCCCTGGTTAAGAGGGAGCTTGGGCAAGTCCCTAGTCAAGAGGGAACTTGGGTATATTCTTTTTATAGGAATGAGTAGATCCTACCTAGTTGAGAGGCAGAAATAGAAACATCATTCTTGTATTCTTTATGAATAAATTACAGAGGATTGGGTAAGCATCTAAATTCCGATAATTTATGAAGGTGTTTATAAATCATTTGTCTCCTCAACATTGTGCTCTAATCTTATGGAGAGATAGAGCTATCATTCAAGGCCTTGATATATGACAATGTTGGTTGATATGATGAGATGCACTGATATAAGATGAGAAGATAACTTATATGATGGCTAATTTGACTCTTCTTATAAGAATTATTCAGTAGGAGAAAGTCCATGTACCGTGTACGTATTATGAATACCTCCCTAGTTAAGAGGGAGTGTTGAAATATGTAACTAGGTTCGGTCTTCATAATGACTTATGTAATCTTGATTTTATGTATTTAATGTAAAGAGAAAAATAAATTTATTATTGTTATTTTGTAGCATGGGTTTCATGCTCAAGATCATTTTATTTATAGGTTAAGCAACCATTAAGTGCTTCTAAGTATTTGTCATAAATTATAGGAGTCAAAGTGTTATTATAATATGTAAAAGACCCTATTGGGCATGTTGTAGCATTTAAAAATAATTTATTTAGATTCAAAATAGTCAAATGTCCTTCTATAAGACCATGTCGGCTTACAAGAGAAGGAGTCTGCCTAACGAAGACAATTCTTCATTATTTAAAATCAAAACTTACTTGAGATCCCGTCTTGGGATAATGGACCAGCTGAGAATGTTAGGTACCTATAATACTATTATAGCCACTTTTTTTTTTTTTCTTTAGTGTATCCCCCTATTTTTATTATTGTTCCCATGTAGCCCCCATATTTTAATTGTTGTGCCCCATAGAATCTCATTATTGTTATTGTTGTGTCCTTACATTATTATTTTTATGTAGGCTCTAGTTATATTGTGACCCCTTAGACTCTTATATATACCAAGGAGGTATTTTCATTTGTATTATCCAAGAATTGTTCATTTATGTGATGTAAAAGAGGTTCCCCCTTTGAAGACGCTAATTTTCAAGTCGTTGATCTATATTTTCTTCGGTTTTGTGATATGGTTGCATAACATTTGGTATCAGAGCTTTGGATTCTATGGTTTCACTACTTCAAACAAGTCATCTTGGAATTTCGCTATAAATTTTCTCTACAAGGCTTCAAAATCTAAAATTTTGACCGCAATGAGCTAAAATTTTGTTGATCTGCGTGCAAAATTTTTAGATCTTGGTTCACTATATTGTTTGATATATGGTCCAAATAATTTAGGGATTTTGTAGCCTCCCTAATTCATTCTCAAACAAGTGACCTAGGGAAAATCATCCTAACTTTCTCTACGAGCATCATATTTGAATTTAGAAAAAAAGTGATAGAATTAAAACATATTTTAGTTTCTCGTTTATCAATTTCAGGGCCAAAGGTTGAAACAATGACAAGTGACATCCCATACAAGTTTTATCTATTGATTTGGTCCATAATCAGGTAATCATGGGAGATTTGACATAACTTTATATTTGAGAATCCAATCTTGGTCTGACTTGTGGCATTGAAAAGAAGACTCAGAGGGATATCACAAAATGAAATTTCATACCTTGGGAGGCCGAAATTGTAGATATAAAACAATTTCAATATCAAGCTCCTTAAATCAAGAGAAAGGTGTGTATTTTTTTAAAACATTTTGCATAATTTTTGTTTAAAAAATCTGTTTGAGTTGATTCGTAGTGCATAGTGAAGTGTAGATATCATTGTTTGATTCCAAACTTCCTGTAAATAAAAAAATTGATATAACCAGTAAGCAACCATAAATTTATACTGTGACACATGAAGAAGAGGAAGAAATGCATCATGATATATCGAAATTACAAGACCAAGTGCAACAAATTTCACTGTCACAAAGAGTAACAAAAAATGAAATAGAATCTAATATGGGTGGTTCAGAATAAAAAATAAAAGGAAACATGGAGGTTTTTAAAGTAGATAGGAATGCGATAAATGCAAGTTGGAAGGGTTGACAAAGTCATTGCAAGAAAGGCTTCCCAATGGCGATAAGGTCATCCATGAAAATCATGATGGGAACAAAAGGGATATGAATTATGATATTAGAGAATCCAATGTGGAGTTTACAAACCACCAAATTCCAAATATAGATATGAGGAAATTTGATGGCAAGGATCTAGTAACATGGATACTATAGATGGAGCAATATTTTGATCTACATGATGTTAAACACACACAAAAGGTAGAATTACACCTTTATATTTAGAACCCAATCAATTTGTATGGTATCAATGGATTTTTTCTCGTAAAACACTTGTCACTTGGTCAATTTTTATGGAGGAAATGATATCACACTATGAGGATAAAAAGAGCAACACCTTCTTTAGCCAATTGACAAGTCTCAAACAAAAGGGTTCAATGGCTGAGCACGTTGATGACTTCCAAAAATTGAATATCAGGGTAACTAATATTCCATAGGAGCATAGGGTTGATGTATTCATAGGTACTTTAAAAGATAACATCGAACTTGAAGTTTGCCTTTGGGAACATGATTAATTAGAGAAGGCATTAAGAGTTGCAAGAAAAGTTGAAATCAAAATTATGGCAACATGGAAGTCTACCACTCACAACTATAAATATGGAAGTGTTGTTTCTCTTAGCCTTCCACAACCTACAAGGTTGACACCACAATAATTGGAGGAAAATTTTAGTTTTTATAGTGTTCACACATGGATTTGCATCCCACCCACCCCACCTTATTTTGCTATGTTTTCACCTCAGCTCCGTCGTTATCGCTCACATCATTTTTCCCATTCTCGCATTTATATTGTGTCGGCCACATCATCGATATACTTATCCTTATAATCACCAATTTTTTCCAATTCTATATCATATTTTTATCCTTTACATGTTAATTTCACCAAAATTTCATCTCTACAATGGAGGAAAGCAATTTTCTGAAAGTGTTGGGATACTTTAGTATTATTGGTCTACTTCGTGTACATTTCCTTCTTGGAGATTATTACAGTGGACTTAAGTGCTTTAGGTTTTTTTGAAATTGGTTGACCAAATGAGAAATACTATGAGGGATTTGTCCAATATTTGGACTTATTAGCACTAATAAAAGAGAAAGAGACATGGTTGAAAGGTGCCTTCAAAATTATGGCTTCGTCGAATAGATGATTGGGTTATGGTTTATTTCTCCAAGTCAAGGTCTAAGTTTCGAAGGGGAAGAGCCAACGAAGGAGCCAAAAGGGGTGCACTACACATAAAATATAATGGTGTGGAAAATTGTATATAAACCTCAATGTTTCACCTCCCATAGTGCATGTGGGATAAATCCACTTTCAAACTTTTTTATAAAAAAAATTCCAATTTTCTTTGTGTGAATAGTTGACTTCTGAGGCAGTTCCTGAGAAAATGGTGATGTATTTTGCGAAACGGAAAGAGGTTTTTCCTCAAAACGGGCTAAAAAACAATAACCTCTTTCATTTTTGGCATAGGTACTACATATGGGGAGAATCGAGAGTATATTTTAGCCCTATTTTTCGGATCTTAGAATTTTCCTGTTTGAGACATGTTTTTGGAATGCAGATCTCGGGTAAATGGAAACAAATATCGGGAAAATGAAAGATTTTTTCCTTGGCACAGGCTAAAAAACAACAAAATATTTAAATTTTGTCATATCTCTTATATATTGGGAAATCGAGAGCATATTTGAGCCCTATTTTTCGGATCTCAGAATTTTCATGTTTGACACATATTTTTTAATGTAGATATCAGGTAATTGGAAACAAATTTCAAGGAACTGAGAGAAATTTTTTCTCATAATAAACTAATCTACAAAAACCTCTTCCTGATTGTACACATCTATCATGATTTGGAAGTTTAAAATTCATAATTGCAGTGTTATTTCTGCAGTAGGTTGGTCTTTTTATTTGGGATACAGTTCTAGATTTTGATGTAAAATACTACTCTTTTGAGGGAATTGGATAATTTTGACCTATTAATCTTAAGGAATGGTTCTATTCATATATATATATATATATATATATATATATATATATATATATATATATATATATATATATATATATATATATATATATATATATATATATATTACATAAAAATAATTGCATTTAATATATATTATATATATTGCATTTAATTACATAAAAATATTCAAGGGAAAATAAACGGTCAAATATCTCTTCCGATTGCAACCTCTCTATTGCATTGGTTACAGATATATAGATATATATATATATATATCTTGTAAATTCAATGTAATAGAGGTTGGCAATCGGAAGGAGAGGCTGTTGGACTGTTTATTTTCCCTTGAATATTTTTATGTAATTAAATGCAAGAGTTTCTCTCTTCTTTGTTTTGAGATTCATCATGGTGTTTATGTTCAGTATGTGTTCCTATATACCATTTCCATGATTATTTTTTCTTCTAGTATTGTCTTAGAGTACATTGTAGGAATTCATCCATGTTAGATGCTTCTTTCACACTAACAATGCTTGTTATGTGTTAATGGTTATCTTTACAGAATTCATCCATGTTTGATGCTATGTTTTGTAACCTATCTTTGTGTTATTTCTTCTAAAGTTGCACTGGAGATTCATCCATTGGCAGATTCATGTAGTGTAGTGGGATTTCTTCTCCTTTCCATATCTTATTTCATATAATTTATCTGGCTAAACATAGCTCTTAATTTTCCTCAAATATATAGAAAGAAACCAGCCTTGGCTCCATTATCCAATGGTACTTTCTCTCTTGTTTTTCTAACCCAAAAACCCTAAATAAAAACCTTTGACCCTAATATATCTAGCCTAAAATCCTTTCCCTCATAGTCAAGATTTGACTGTGATTTCATGGAGAGAGCCCTGTCCAACTTCGTAGGTCTAGATACCAAGCCAAAAGAGGTCTGAGGTTACCTCACTCGATTTCCTCCTCAGTCTGGGAGATTGTTGGTGCTAACATGTAGCATCAGATGTGTTATAGCCATGAAACTTGGTGGATAGGATATAATACATGAGATCTCCAAAACCTAGAAACTATTTATGGAAATTCCACCCAGAGATGGATTAATTAGATTATTTACCTATTTTTTAATGTTTCCTAACTCTAAAATTAGGAAAACTAGTTAATTAATTAGAATTAATTATGTCAAGGTGAGAATTAATATGGGCCCTTGATTAAGTTCTAATTTTGGCCATTGGTGCCCCAACAGAGGATTATAATAATAAGTCGATGGGAACCTGGATAATACACCAAAGACACTTAGAGAATTAAATTTTACAAAGTAGTAGTAGCCAGTTTCTAGAGAGTTTGCGCTTTATTGAGGAAGAAGAGACAATGAGCGGCAAGGACAATGATATTGGAGGAAGTTTTCCAGATCCAAAGAGTACATTTATAGAGAGGTTGAGATATCTTTAGGAGGCCGTGTTGAGGCAATGCAGAACCTCAAGAAGGAAATTATATTTTTTGAAGAGGGAAGATGTTTTTAGTTCTAGAGGCTGGACAGAGGTTCCAAAGTGCTAAAGAGACGTTTTCCCAGTCAACAACAGGAAGGAAGTTTATACTAGCAGTCAATTCAGACAGCAGTTACATCAGGCAACATCAGGTTGACAGAGAGCCTCCACAGACCTAGTTGGACGACTTTCTTTTCAGAGGAACTTCATTTCCAAAATTTTCTGGAGAGAGGGTAAATTCCCTCTAGATATTTTAGCCAATATTTTCTCTACATGATATCTAGATTTTGACATCCAAATTATTGTACTCAAAATTTCTCACTGCTCCAAAATAATAAAAACTCTCAATTGTTGTAATGGTTTTCTGAAGTTGGGTTTTTTCGGGGATATTTGTCTAAAAATAACTGTGTAATTTTTTATTTTTTTTTTGTGTGTGTGTTATGTTTTCTCAGTTTCCAACACTATTTTCTTCCACATTTTATTTGTGAAAATCATAATGTGATTTATTTTATTTCGTATCAAACAACATATAAATTGTTAAAATTTAAAAAAAAAAATCTAGTTGATGTGATAGATTAAATTTTCACATGGTATCAGAGTGTGAGTGATAAACTAGGAAGCTTAGAAGTGGAGGGAAGAATTTCACTGCTCAGACGGAGAAACAGGCCGAAATACTTAGAGGCTACACATTTTCTTGATAGACAGGTCGAATTTCTGATGCAAAATATCGATTTTCAGTTGCAGGGTTGCAGATAATTCGAGTTGCCCAAAATAGTGATTCCAGTAGTCAGAGGGGGAAATAGCAGCTCAAATTTTCGCTGAGAAGATTCTGCATTTGGACGTAGAGGGTTTTTGCAGCAGCAAAACCAACGTTGGGTGGAATAGAAAATTACATACAACAGAGGGAAAAATTCTTTTAGGGAACTTCAAGTCTTAGAAGTTCAATTTTTACAAGAAGATTGGAAGTAGAAGCTAGTAGATCCACACATTACAGAAGGGAGTGCGAGTAGTAGAGCAACAATCAAGCAGAAGGAAAGAGGGAATTTTTGATATTTTTTGAGATGACCACAGTAGAACTTAGATATTGGGATAGGTTCGAGGGTTCTTCCAACTATGTCATCTGGAAGGACATGATGTCCTTCCTATTGGATGAATATGGCTTGAATCTATATATAAACAGTGTTGTGGCAGTTCCCCAGGACGCAGATCACCTAAATAAATACAAGAAGGAAATAGAAAAGGCCAAGCATTTGATCGTGGATGGTGCCCAAGACCATATAGTCTCACACATAACTGGCAAGGTTACAGCCAAAGAGATGTGGGATGCTCTCACCCAAATGTGTGAGGGTACTTCTGAGCAACGAAAGATGTTCTTGGAAGAAAATTTGAGATGCATAATGATGCAAAAGGGGGAAGGCATAGCTCCCTTCCTCACTAGGATTTAGGAGGTCCAAGACCAAATTTCATATGTTGGAGGAGAAACTCAACCAACAGATCTAGTGTGATTGGAACTTAATAGTTTCTTTGGGTAGTGGCAAGTTTTGTGAAAATTATATCAGAAAAGATAAGCTACCACAATAAAATAGGATGTGGTCTAACTTGCAGCACGCGGAGTTGAGGTGATCTCTACTAAAGAGCTCCATCAGTGGCAGAAAAAATACTCGATCGAAGGTTGTAAAGGAGGAGGAGAATGTGGCCCTCGTATCAAAGTGTCCTATTCAAGGGTTGGGGGAGAAGAGAAAGAAGAAGGACTTGTAAAATGTCAAGTGATTCAGATGTGGTGACCTTGGTCACTACAATATGTATTTTCCTTTCAAGAAGAAGGAAAAATAGGAGAAGCAGGACCAACAGGGAATGTTAGCTTAGATCGACAAGTTATCCTCCAGGTTAGAGGAAGAATTTCCTTTGTTGGAAAACATAACTCCAAGAGTGAGGTGGGGCGACTTGGAGATGTAGTCCCAGATATTATAGAGAATGAGTAGGATCCATTGAGGTTCCACCTCATAGGATCATTACCTGACTATAGGGGCCCATAGTATTCAATAGCATGATAGATTAGTGGAAGTTAATGTATTAAGTACTAGAGTGACAGTTTCAGACTAGTAGCAGTCAAATGTTGGGAAGCGTAGTGCATTGTTGGCAGCAGTACAAAGTTAGCAACAACGCAGATTATTTAGTGAAAATGCAAAGGCTAGTACCAGCCAGGACTCAGGAGATAAATGCATCATATTGAACACAATTGATTCAATATTTTGGATGATTCTTAGTTGCAGTTGCAACAAAAACAAATGAGAGGGAGTTGTAGTGAAGATACAATGGTGGAAGTGGTATGGAGATGTCAATAGTAGCATAAATGCAACATCAAAGCTACACAATGGTTGGTGGGTAGTATGGCCAAACATCAACAACGTGTTAGAGGATGATACAAAGACATATTGTTGTGGCAGGGTGTGTAGCACTAGAACACAAACCTTGCTAAGAGGGAGTGTTATATTTTGTAGCATCATATGTGTTCTAGCCACAAAACTCGGTGGAGAGGCTAGAATATATGAGATCTACAAAAACCAAAAATAGTTTATGGAAATTCCACCTAGAGATGGCTTAGTTAGATTATTAACCCTTTTTTTAATGTTTCCTAAGTCTAAACTTAGGAAAACCAGTTAATTAATTAGAATTAATTAATTCAAGGTGAGAATTATCTAGAAACTTACATAGATCGATAGGGAATTAACCTGAGCCCCTGATTAAGTTCTAATATTGGTCGTTGGTGCTCCAATAGAGGATTATAAGAATAATTCGATGGGAAATTGGAGAATACACAAGAGACACTAGGAGAATTTGATTTTCCAAAGTAGCAACAGTCAGTTGCTGGAGAGTTAGAGCTTCAGTGAGGAAGAAAAGAAAATGAGGGGCAGGGACAGTGAGGCTGAAGGAAGTTTTCCAGATCCAATGATTACATTTGCATAGAGGTTGAGATATCTCCAAGAGGTCACATTGAGGTAGTGCAAAGCCTCAAGAAGGCATGTTGATTTGTTGAAGAGATCAAAATTTTTCAGTTCCAGAGGAGATATAGAGGTTCTAGGGTGTGAGAGAGATGTTTTCGAAGTCAAAAATAGGCAAGAGGATTAGACAAGTAGTCAGTTCGGGCAGCAGTTGTAGTAGGCATCATCCGGTTGACACAGAGCCTGTGTAGGTCCAGTTGGATGACTTTCTTTTCAAAGGCAGTCCAATGCCGGAATTTCCTAGAAAGAGGGTAAATTATCTCTAGATATTTTAGCCCCTATTTTATCTGCAGGATAGATATATTTAGGCATCCAAATTATTATACTCAGAATTTATCACTACCGCATAATAATAAAAACCCTCAACTATTGCACTGGTTTTCTCAAGTTGGGTTTTTTTTTCTGGGAAATTTGTCCAAAAATAACTGTGTAAATTTTGTGTGTGTGTTTGTGTTATATTTTCTCAGTTTCCAACTCTATTTCTACTACAGTTTATTTTTTAAAATCATATTGTGATTTATTTGATATTTTCCATAGAAAACAATAGATAGATTGTTAAAAATTATAAAATAATTTCCAGTTACTCTGATAGATGAAATTTTCACAAAAAAAAAGAGAAAAGGGATTTGTTACAGTTCTGATAACAAATACACTAAATGTCATAACTGTGTTGAGAAGAAATTATTTTACATAGATTGTGAAGAGGAGGAAGAAAAGGAACAAGAAACATCAAAAGAAGAGGATTTACACTAGGAACCAACCCTAGAGAAAGAAGAATTGAATCGTACCATATATTGTAATGCATTGGCAAGAATTACCACTCCTCAAACTCTCAAGATAGAAGGATATATCCAGAAGAAAAATGTAATAGTATTGATTGATTTGGGTAGCACCGATAGTTTTAATCATTGTAAGATAGCCAAATAATTAAATTGTTTTCTGTATCGAGCACTAGAGTATCAAATTATGGTTGCAAATGGAGGAACTATAAATTTCTCTAGAAATTTCCATAATATCAAGCTAACCATCTTAGAATATGTATTTAGCAACCCAATTCTTTCGATTCCAATGGGCCGTGCTGATGTTGTACTAAGAGTCCAATGGTTACAATCTTTGGGGATGATAAATTTTAATTTTCAAGAATTTTTCTTGAATTTTTTTTTGGCAAGAAAAGGAAATTGAATTAAGGGGTATCATAAGGAAACTAGGGAATATAATAAACTCTAATGGAATGAAAAATCTTTTGAAGAAAGAACAACGGGGCGTAATTTCAAAATTATATTCACTAGAGGTTCAAACATCAAAATCATCTATTTCTCCGGATCTCCAAAAAGTCTTGGACAATCATTCCAAGGTATTTGAGACACCCAAAGGGATCCCACATATTCATGATTATGACCATGCTATTCACTTCATTCCAGGTAGTGTTCCTCTAAACATCAGGCCTCACAGATATCCTTATCCCCAAAATAGTGAGATTAAACATATGGTTGCAGAAATGCTAGAGGCCGGTATAATTCAACCTAGTCAAAGTTCTTTCTCTGCTCCAATAGTATTGGTGTAGAATAAGGATGGATCATAGCATATGTGTATGGATTATAGGGAGCTCTGCAAGCTGACTATTAAAAATAAATTTCTCATTACTGTCATTGATGAATTTTTGGATGAATTACATGGAGCAATTTAATTCACCAAGTTGGATCTTCATTCAGGATATCATCAAATCAGAATGAAGACTTAATACACTCCAAAAACAATAGTCATAACTCATGAAGGTAATTATGAATCTTTGGTCATGCCTTTTGGCCTTACTAATGCACATTCCACATTTCAAGGTTTGATGAATTCCATTTTCAAACCCTTACTTAGAATATTTATGTTAGTATTTCTTGATGATATACTAATCTACAACAAGTCTTGGAAGGATCATGTTCAACATGTTGATAGGGTGCTCAAACTATTAGAGGAGAAAAAATTATATGCAAAACCTCCAAAGGTTTCTTTAGAGTACAGGAGATGGAATATTTGGATCATATTTTATCTCATGAGGGTGTTAATGTAGACCCTAACAAAATTAAAGCCATCAAGGAATAAACAATTCCCACAACCCTAAAGAATCTTCGAGGATTTCTTAGGTTGACAGGGTATTGTCGCAAGTTTGTTAGGAATTATGGAAGAATAACATTGCCTCTAACAAAATTAATGAAGAAATATGAATTTTCATAGCTTCCAGAAGCAACTAAGGTGTTTTAACATATTAAAGAGGAAATGTGCCAAGCATTGATGTTAGCTACACCAGAATTCATAAAAACCTTTATTTTAGAATTTGATGCACTAGGAAATGGAATTGGTGTTGTTTTAATGCAAGAAGGAAGACCCATTGCTTTTGAAAGTCATCCAATCAAGGGAAATTATTTACACAAGCATATTTATGAGAAGGAAATGTTGGCAATACTACATGCACTGAATAAATGATGACCTTACCTAATGGGAAGACAATTCAAGGTAAAAACAAATCATGATAGTCTTAAATACTTTTTGGAACAAATATTATCTTCAGAAGAGCATGAAAAATGGGTCACCAAGATGTTGGGCTATGGCTTTAAAATCATCTACAAAAAAGGGAAGAAAAATTTCATTGTGGATGCACTCTCAAGAAATGATGATGATACAGAAGCATTGTTCTGTGCCATTTCTATTATCGAACCTTATTGGATAAATGAATCTAGGGGAGGAGATTTTTTCCATGATGAACTTAGAAAAGATAACCAATAAGGATGATAATGAATAATCCCTAAAAATACCTATAGGAGAAGGGAAAAGCACCATGTTTATTAAAGAATAAAATGAAAACAAGCAGCCATCTCAAAAGCCAAAGAATTAGATGAAGAAAGTGTTCACTGCAAGAAGACCATTTTCTCCTAAAAATGAGTTGAACAGATTTAGAAGATCACAAAGGATATTTGTTTCTTTCTTGAAATATATCAAGTGTTTTTATTTTCATGAACTTGGAAATATTGTAGTAGAATGTAAGACAAAGAACATCAAGCTTAATCATAAGAAAATGTAGCAAATGAGAAGTCTCCCTCAAGCAATAAAACATATAAGACATTCATTCACCAAGTACACAAATCATTTATATGGCTACTATTATGTATGCAATGAATTTGGACATAGAGCTATTGAATGTAAAAAGTATGTAAATAAAAATACGAATGACTCAGGAAAACACACATCATTTGTTCCTTTTCTTAACCATATAACATGTTATTTGTGCAACAATATTAGCCATATGGTCAAAGACTGCAAACTAATATATATCATAAAGAGTTCTAGACATGAGATGAAGGACACTAGAAGAAGATCAAACATTGAAGGAGATGCAAGACAATCTACGAAAGTGTGGAAGAGGAATAGAAAGGAACAACTTGTTACTTAAATGATGAAATGAAGGCATCATGGTTTCAGGGGGAGATTTTCTATGCAGCAAGGTAATCATCCAGTTAATATTAGAAGAGCAACAACATCCCAAGGGGAGAGAAACCCATAAAATGTGATAAGTTAATGGACATCGTGAGATAAAATTTGGCATGGAAAATGTGAAGCGCACAAATACTATACATGCAGAGGAAAAAATCAAGTAAATAACAATGAGAAAGTCATAGGAGGAGTGGAAATATCATGAGCACAAAATCAATTGGAAAAAGTGAAAATAAGAAGGAAAACGATGTTGTTGGGAAGGATCGGGTTAAGAACTACTGAGGCATCACATGTGGAGAAGCCTACAACAAATAAAAATAAAATGACTCCTACAAATACTGGGAAGGAATTTAAGCAAAGTATCATTCTTTTGAAGGCTCGAAATGTCAGCCTCAACATTGGGGAAAACCACCCGGTCGAGACCTTAGAGCAGGTCCTTTTCCTTTTGAAATGATGGCTCCGACTGGAAATTAATGTGACCAGTTTCTTGATATATAAAATTATAATAAATAAATTAAATGAAAGTATATAGTTGTTATATAATTAAAACTAAGATAAAGATTAATAAAATTATATCTATCCCAAGAATGATATTTGTATATGTGATTGCCAATATTTCATAACTCACATGAAAATATAGATTAATATGTAAATATGAAGTTAATAATGAGAAATATAACTAATTTAATTAAATATTTAATTAAATTAGCTTATAAAAATGTCACATATATGAGATATCGTTGTTTATTTATATAATTTAGAGAATCTAATCCAACATATCAATAATGATAATGAACAATTGTTAAAACACATATATGATGAAAAAAATAAAAAAATACATTCCACTCTTCAAAAAAGAATAATACAATGATAATAGTACTCGATATATCATTAATATGCTCATGAGAAAAATGGTGATGGTTCATCTATATATTAAGAAAAACTTAAGTTACAATAGTGCATGCTTAAGCCTTCTTTTTAAAAATTCAGAACCCCTTCTCCAATTCGTTGTTGCAACTCATAGATATATGTCATGTTTTTTAACTCACGTGGATCCCTTGGTTTCATTCACATTCGGCTGGTGAAGATCATGTCTCCTAATGCTGGAAACAATTGAGTGGTTGTACTAGATAGAAAATGGAGAATTACCACTGACTATGTGGTTTGATTAAGAATTTCCAATGAATTTCCAAGTCAACCTTATTTATTTGCTCAATAATTTCGGCCCACTTCATGGAGTTTTCTTGCCACATTTTAGTGAGTGGTTTGATATCCAGTACTTCCCCTTCGGGAATACTTTGTAAGACGTTGGCTTGAAATAAATTATCACTTACTTCTTCAATAAGATTATTTTAAATATCCCTTGCTTGAAACACTGCTATTTCAATATGCTTGAGAAAAATTTCCCATTCCTTGAAAACAATATCCTTATGCTATTCTTCAATCCTTGGAAGATTAGCTAATATTCCTCATATGTTGTCTTTCCATATTATGAAATTGGAAATCTTTTCCTCAATGTTATCAAAACAAGTTTTAACATCTAATAGCTGGTATTGAGGAACTAGTTGTTTTGCTTAAATAATGAATTGTTGCCAATTTCTGGAAAAAAGCAACCTATTGTTGAGAAAGAAGAGTGTTTAACTCTTTCGTTTCTTTCTTGAATTTAGTCAATTTAGGATTAACATTCATTTTTTTAATCCTGCTCTGTAGCTCATGGATTTGAGAGTCTCGGGCCTGTAGATCACTACCATATTTAACTCTAAGAGAGTAAAAGCATTTTTGAAGCTATGTGACATGTCCTTGACATTGTGACTTTACCCATTGTAGCTGAAGCATAAGCTCCAGTGAATTGGGAGAGCTTACCCAGATCCTCCCTAGGAGCAGCCTTAAAACCTTTTCATAATACTTGAAATGATGCATCTCCAGGTATCAAAGCCTGATACTATTCAATATTTCTTTTCTTCCTTTCCCTTATGACCACAACCTCGTGTCGAGCGATATAAAGGATATAAAGTGGAGGAATTTCTTCAACTTTTAACACAACCTCCGATGTTGGGAAAGGTGGTATAATCTATATATCTTGGTCCTCCAAAGGATTTTCAAAGACCTTTGTTGTAATCGATGTTTTTTCAAGTCTCTTGGAAGTGTCTTGGCCTTTCTTTTGTCGAGGAGTATTATCAACTTGAGTTTCATCGACTTTGAATTTAGAGCCTGATTATATTCCTTCCATATTTCTTCTATCCCATATTTAGGCAAGGATTCTCCTGATTGTGAAGAAGAGACAATTGTTTCTTTTGACCGAGGAGAATCAATAGTTTGTGTAGAACCAACAATTATCACATCATCAGGAAATTTTTGCACTTGAGGAATCCTTAATGACTCAATAGGTAAATTCTATAACTTGGAAGCCCTGTATTATGTAAACTGAATCATCTATTGTAGAGTAAGTTGTTTCCCTACAAGTTTCATGACAACTGAAAAAGTAGGAACTTTCTCAAATTGATCATCAAATATATTAGGTTCATGGGAAATTTTCCTAATACTTGATGTTGTTGTAACCTTTTCGACAATTTTATTTGTGTCATATTGTCTGTTGGGAATGCTGGGAAAATTGAATTCTTGAATTTCATTAATTTCAAGCAGAGCATGCTTGAAATTATCTAAAGCATATATACCACACTGGATTGGAAAAGTAGGCCATACTTTTTTTTATTCTCTCAATACTTTTGAAATACCATTTCCTACGGTATGATACATTATCTCCATATCAAGAAGTTTATCAGGAATGAATAAGGGTAGCACATCGGGGTTGGGTAGACTCCAAAAGATTAGGACATACGTAAACAACTCTTCCCCAAACCAGATTCCTATTAGGACAAAATTATTAGTTTTGAATTTTGGGGATAACCAAGAGGTATTTTTGTCAAAAACATTTGATGGATAGGTAGGATGATTATATGACAAATTTTGTAGAAATGTAGCAGATATTTTGAATTCCAAAGAATATCACGGTAGATGTGAATAGGGGTTTGGTATTCTATAGTCCACTTCCATCCCATAGGGGAAAAGGCCAAAGTGAAACAAAGGGCATACATTATATAAGCACTCGTGTAGAAGGGGAGAATTAATTTCTCACAGTAACTGTGATCCTTTCTAAAATCCAAGGTGTTGTAAATTAGGTTATCGGAGAGAATAGTACCTCAATCCATGATAAAAACCTCTTAAGCAACATCTATAAGTGATGTCCATTGATCAATAAATTTATGTGTATTGGGATGACCAAAGAGCCTACACATCATAGCAACTACCTAACAAAAGGGACCATCAAGGGAGTCAATAATGTACTTAACCAATTCCTCTCACTTATTCTTGTTTGAGTCCCTCCTCCATAGACTAATTGGCTCTGATACATGGTTGTGTTCTTTCATGAATGCTTCCACGAATTTCTTGTCATATTTCAACTGTGGGTTGGGTAGATGGTATATTTTGTTCAAATATTCACCGAAAAATGATCCAATAATTTTTTTCTTTATTGTCATAATATTTATATTGGTATTATTCAAGTCTGTCACAACCCACTGAATCATGTCTATGTAAGGAAGAATTCTAGGTCGGGTCATAATCCTGTGTAAGAATGAATTAGCTGCATCACTATAGGTAGCACTAGAGACCAAGGTAGAATCATCGAAAATCACTGACATATTTGTAATTATGGGTTCTTCATATTCAAATAACTTGTACATGGCTTCCCATGACAAATGACCAGTGTCTTTGGTGCAAACTGTGTCAAAAAACAATCCTAGCATGTATTTCTTGTCTTAAGAAATTTCAGTGGGAGGAGTGGTTGATGGTTGTTGTGATGTATTATTCTTCTTCCCTTTTCTTTCTTTAGACATTTCTTGACTTTTGTGATGGTCGAGGCTATCCTATAGCATAAGAACACAAGAATAAGCGATATCTTCTTAACTCTCAAGACTTAGCGCGAATACTGAATTTTTTCAACTATAATATTTATTTTGATGACAAATATTGATGAAATCAAGGTGAAATGAATGTAAATTCTTATAATTTTGAAAAAACATAAATTCTCCACTTCTTGACATTTGAATGAGGGAACATGATTTCATGTGGTCTTGGAACATCAACATATCAGAGGAAAAGTACGAGAGGAATGAAATGTGGTGTGTTTAAAAAGTTACGATATTGGTGAGGTCCGATAAATGGAAAATCTAGATAAGGTAACGTCTATGGAGAAAGGCAGGAAGAGATATTGGGGAAATCATATCAGAGATGGCAGATATGAGAGATGGAAGATATCAGAAATGGAATATATCGAAGGGGAGATACATCAAAGGTGTCATCTTTCAAGAGTTACGATATAACGGTGTCGATATTTATAAAATATTGTTTGTGGGGCCAACGACTAGGTGTAATATTAAATTATATATCTATGCTCACTATTTTATGATGAAACCTTAATAAAAATCCTTTTTTGAAAAAAAATCATCGTGGGAAGAAATAGCAAGGATGGATTTACCATAACTTTCACGAAAGGAAATTTACAATATAAAAGGTGTCTGATATGGAAATGTTCTGATAAAATTTTTTAATTAAAATAAAAGGTGGGTTTTTAAAGGTTTATGATTATCATACATTTATAAAGTTGAACCTTCATTGTATGGGTTCAAAGAAGGAAGTCTTCAAGCTTATAAGATCCTAAAAATTTCCTAACTTTATTTAAAATCTAGGAAATTTTATTAACATGAAAGAAGGGTCCACATTATTTATTAATACCTAAACAAAAATGAATGGGGGTTGTTGTAGGCTACAAAAATTGGCGGCATAATGGGTGAAACAACTATCTCTGTAAAAATAAATGAAATTTTAATAACTAACAAAAAAGACTTAGAAATATTTAATTTTTTGAAATTTAGATTGATTAAGATTACTCTAAACAAAACTGAACTCATTATTTTATAAAACTTTCAAAACTTTTCTATTAATAATAATATTCATCATCTATGTCAGTCATCTCAATAGTTGTAAAGATAAAATAGAGAATTATAAAAAAAATTTGCATTAAGATAAACTTATTTGTCACTTGTAGAGCCATTGCTACCAGAAGAAGCCCATAGCCTTGACAAGGTTACCATTTAACCGAATAATACTGGTATCCCATCCACTTATAGTGATATTCTAGAGGAATCAATTTCCCTTTTCAAATTTTTTTCTTTTAGCTATTTGAAAGCCATTGTCCTAGTTTGGTGGCCAGATAATGAGAATTCCATTCAAAAGTTACAATGATACAATAAGTTGGATCGTGATGATACCTCTTATCATATAGTTATGAAGCTATAAGCCAATATCTTGGCTTGGTGACTAATCGTGATAATGTAAACATCATTAGTTCCCCACGATCATGGTAAGCTGGCTCATAATGAGACCTGTTATCTTTCAAAATTTAAATATCTTTGAATTACACTCTAAAAATTCAAAATTAGTGGATATGGAGGTAAAATTTCTCCATAAGAGTTGTGGATGACAATCAAAGTCAAAAGATGCTAAAACTTCAAAATAGTCTCCATTTTTTAAAACAAAATGTACATGACAGAGCAAAGAGTAATGAGATATTTTAATTTCAAGTTATGAAATATTTACAAATTAATGGAGATAAAGATTTCATATATCATAATAGATGCAATACTAAACTTCAATTTTATAATTTCTTTCTAAGAATCCTTCTTTTAATTAATAAAACTCCAATTTAATGGTGAACGAATCCAATATGAATTCAAAAGAGTACTAGTTGAACATAACTAACCTAAAGACACTGATATATACATATTTACAAAAGAATATGCATACTTGAGATTTTTTTTTTAAACTAGTCCATTTACGGGAAGAGAATATTTCTTACCCTGTAAATATTGAAGGATAAAATTTGATGGGCCTAGTTTTTCAACAATTTAAAATGGGTCGAGCCACAATTTTTGGAATTTTGTATGTTTTCCTTTTTCTTCATGGGCCTTATCCCATTTTAAAACTAAGTCACCGATTTATATTTTTTTATTATTTCTAAAATTTGCATCAAACCAAGACTTGACCAATTTTTGATGTTGAGCATGAGTTTGTTTGGATTTTTCTCTCACTTCCTCTAACTTTAGAATTTGAGACATTATTAACTATAAAGCAGAGCAAGGTTGTTCCTCTATGGATAAACTAGGGAAAGTGACGGAAAAGCTAGATTAGGAGGTAAGATAACTTTTTTTCCATAGAAAAAGTGATAAGGAGAAGTTCCTAATAAAGCCTTATGAGTAATTATATCAGCCCATAGAGAAAATATTAGAGCGTTATGCCAAAAAAAAAAATCATCAATCGTTCTCTTGATTATTCTTAAGATATTCTTATTGGTAGATTTAGCTAATCCATTTCCTTGCGGATAATAATTAGCATAATATTTAAGTTTAAAACCTATCTTCAATGTAAATTTAGTTATAGCATTTCCAAAAAAATAGGAATCATTACCAAACATGATAGCATTAGGTAATCCAAACCTGGTAATTATATGTTGATCAATGAAATCCATGACAATTTTAGAATTGACTACCTTCAAAGGGATTGCTTCCACCCACCTCGTAAAATAATCTGTAGCAATTAATATGTACTTGTGTTTTTCAGAAGAGTTAGGAAAAATCTCAACTACGATATCCAATCCCCATTGTTCAAAAGGTTGTTCAATATTGACTGGTTGTAAAGGTAAGGTTGGTCTTTTCTCTCTTCCTGAAGCTATTTGACAAACTTTGCATCTTTGTACATATGAGTATCCTTGAACAAAGTAGGCCAGTAATAAATAGCATGAAGTATTTTTTGAACAATATTATCTCCACTATAATGTCCTCCAGCTATTCCATCATGCATTTCCTGCAAGACCTTTCCGGCTTCAGGTTTCTGAAGACATCTGAGTAAGACAAAATCGTAATTTTTTTCTAAACAAAACATTATCAACAAGTTGATATTGATTATATTTAAGTCTTATGGCTCTCCTTTTCTTGTAATTAAGTTCAGCTAAAGCATAACCATTTTTCAGAAAGAAAATCAAATCAGCATATTCAGATTCAGTGTCCATAAGACTTACCTCTAATATTTGAACATTATTACCTGCATTTTCCTTAGCTGAATTATCAGATGCTTCAGTCATTAACCTGCAAAAACCTTGGCCTCTAACTATTTTAATAGGTTTAATTTCTAGATCATATTCCTACAAGGATGTAACCCAGTTATCTCTCTTTTCTCCTAATTCTCTTTGAATAAGCAATTGTCTAACCACTAGGAAAGGGACAATTACTTTAGTATGCGATCTCAGGATAAAAGTTCTGAAATGTTTTGTTGACTTAAAACTGCAAATGCTTGCTTTTCCACTTCTGAATAGTTTAACTCGGTTCCTTGTAAATTGGAACTAAAGAAGGCAATGAGAACTTCAACTTGTTCTTCATTTGGTTGTGTCAAAAATACTGCATAGGAATTTTCATATCAGAAGGAAAGGTATATAGAAAAAATTATTTAGAAAAATTGGGTGTTGATAATGAAAGGGAATATATGATGGCTTGCTTTATTGATTCAAAAGACTCTTTCTCGATTTTGTCAAAAGAGTGCTTTCTTTTTTATCATGGTTTGCAAAGGAAAAACAATTTGTGAAAAATCAGGACCAAATATTTTGACAAAATTAATCTCGCCAAGAAATCATTGCATGGATTTTTTATTGTGAGGCAAAGGGATCTATGATATTTCATTAATCCTTTCTGGGTCTATGCAAATTCGTTCCTTTGAAACAATAAATACTAGAAGTTTACCTTCACTAAGAGAAAAAATGACCTTTTAGGATTCAAAGAGATTCCAAATTTTCTGCATCTTTCAAAGATTTGTTTTAGGTCATGAAGATGATTGTTCCTCTTCTTTGAATATATTGTTATATCATCTAAATACATGACAACTGATTTATTGATCAAACCTTTGAAAGCGATATCCATTTCTCTTTGAAATGTAGCTCCAACATTTATTAACCCAAAAGGCATATTTTGATAAGCATATGTTCCCCATTTGGTTATGAATGTGGTTTTTAGTCTATCTTCAGGATGCACAAGAATTTGGTTATAGCTTGAAAAACCATCTAAAAATGACATCAATTCTAAACCTGCAACATGTTGCAAAATTTGTTCCATCAGAGGTAAAGAGAAGTTATATTTTTCACGTGATTTATTTAAATTCCTAAAATCTATGCAAATTTGAATGTCTCCATTCTTTTTCCTAACTGGTACAAGATTTGAAACCCACTTGGAGTGTCTAACCGGGAAGATGATTTTAGCTTTGAGTAGCTTGTTTAATTCAATCTTAATTTGAGCTTCAAGATTAGGATGTATCTTCCTAAGTTTTTGTTGAATTAGTTTTACATATGGTAGCATAGGTATGATGTGTTGAATGATATATTTATCATATGTTTTTAAATCATCATAAATCCAAGAAAATACATTATTGTATTTTTTTCAAAGATGGATGAAAGCATATCTTTCATTTGGTGTAGTTCCAAGGCCTAAATTAATGTTTTGGGGTTTATGATCGGACCCTATATTAACAAATTCAAATCATAAAGTAATACTCTAAAGTTTGCAATTGGTAACCTTCTTGAATCTATCTTTCAAATCATATAAGTCTTCCAATTTCACTATAGGCTTGGGCAAGGAATTTTCTTCAAAAGACTTATTTAGTTTCTTATCGTGTTCATCTTCGTCAATGATTAGATTCAAGTAAGACCGTTTAGAACTTGAAAAACTTAGGATATCTTTTTCATCATTAAATACACACCAATTATTTATGTTATCTGGAATGGAGGGACGAAAAATTAATTCAATCGAAAATATATCAAGAATAAAATATTCAGGAGGAATGAGATTTGAAGCAACATTGGCTAGGATATCAGCACTACAATTTTGCAATCTCGGAATTGGAGTTATATTGAACGCAGTAAAATGGGTTATTAAATCCTAGATCAAGGATTGATAATGTTTGAGGTGACTAGAGGCGCAATAAATATTTTTTCTTACTTGATTAATGACAATCTCCGAATCACCAAAAACTTTAAGATGCCTGACATCAAGACTAATAGCCTTTTGCAAGCCTTGCATGTAATATTCCAAAATTTGCATGCAGCAAATTGGAATATTAAATTTTTCTGATTTCACTTAGGAGATGAATAATTGGGTAAGGAGGCCCATGCATAATAAAAACGTGAATAAAATCCCTCATAGTATGAAAGGGGATCATCATTGGAGCTGGATTTCACACCCTCAAGTGTGAAAGAGGACATTTGCATGGAGACAAGGTCAAGTTTGACCAAGTCAACAACATTGGGATAGGAGGTGGAGAAAACTTTGATAGACATCGCAGTATGAATGGGAAGAGGGTTATTTGGTGGAGGAAACCCTAATGAGTGGGACCCATGGAGAGAGAGCTTTCACTTGTTTAAAAGGAGGTAAAGGCAGCCACTGTTGTTCATGCTATTGATTATTGATTTCATTGTCTATTTAGACTTTGTGCATTCTCTTGTTGTTTAGCAAAGTTGCAGTGCTGCTTAGCACAAGGAATTCCTGTTTAGGAATTCCTTCTCCTTCCAAGAGAGGCCTCTTTAAGGAGTTTCTCTTCATTCCTCCACATTCAGGCTTGAGGCCAAGCATCCCCCTTTAGCTACAGTGCAGTTTCTATTTAGAGCTGAGTTGTGTTGCAAGGTGTTGCAGTGGAGGTTACTCAACACCACTTCCTATGCTTATTTTTCAAAGTAGGAAGTCTTCTTTACTTTGGAGGATCAGTGAGGGAGAATTTGAGTTGATTCCCATCATTTTTTGCAGCAGGCCAACCATTTCCATGATCAACAGCACAGTCCCTCTCTTAGACTGCGTTATTTTCAGTGTGTATCTGCAGTGAGGGTTTGCAGTATTGTTTGGAGGGTCAGATCTTCAGTGTTAGGATCAACCTTTCACTTGGAATATCCATTGGAGGAGGTATATTCAGCTTGTGCATCATATATAGCCATCTCCATCCAGTTCTTGAGTTGCAGCTGCTACTCAGCCCTGCTACTCCAGCATTTTTTCCATTTTGTATATTTCAGCCAATCCTTCTAGGATTGACTTGATATTGTTTTTCAGGGGTTAGAGCTTTGCTCCCCACATTATTTTAGCCATACATTGCCATATCTTTGTATTGTTATTATTTCTGCAGTAATGCCTCCTATAAACTGTGCATTCATAGCCTTGAGCTTTCTATATGTAGCAGTGTTCTTCATTTTCTTGTACATGTTCTATTGAGGCTTGCATTCCCTGGCTTGAGTGATCACTACCTCAAGGATTTGTATACATTTTCTGATATAAGATCAATTTCATGGATATTTGGATCTTCTCATGATTTGTGTATTGATATAACACTGTTACTCCCATATGTGTTTTACATTGCTGCATCTCCAACTCTATAATATCTTAAGATATTATTATTGTTGTATAAATACCTTATTTTGGGATATTACAGTGGTATCAGAGCATCCATCTTGGCTCAGCTTGTGATTTTCAGCCAAAGAAGATAGAAGAAGATCAGAATGATGAAGAGGGTGAGTTTTATTTGATCATGCTTCAGATCTATGAAGAACCTCCCCAAGGAGGATAAGAAAAAAGAAGAGGAAGGACCATGCACTTCCTATTCTCACTGGGAAGAAGACAATGTGCATGAGAGATACTTGGATCATTTTATTCTAAGTAAGTACCTTGTTGAGTACGAATCTCAACCTAGAGCCTTCAAAGAGACTATAGCTCTTCTAGAGTTCATTCAGTTAAAGGAAGAGAGGAGGTCCTGCAACAAAAAAGGAATCAAAGGTAATAGGTTTCTATTGCCTACATATGATGGACCATCTACAACAAGAGCTTGGGCAAGGAAGCTTGAGGCATTCTTCCTACTACATCCAGTGGTAGAGAGGGAGGCAGTAGAAGTTGCAATGTTGCACTTGGAGGGTGAAGCCAATGTTTGGTGGTTTAGCCACTTGATCCATGCAAGGGTGAATACTTTTGCAGAGTTCACTCAAAGGTTGATTAGAACCTTTGATAAAGAGAGATTAGAGGAGGAAAAGCCCACACCACTATGGGAGGATACATGTACTAGCACTGTCACAGCCTTGGAAGAGCATCCTTCTACATCTGCAAATGGGGAAGCCATTTCATTGGAGGAAAGTACTATTGTAGCCACACAAGGATATCCCAAGTTCCACCAAGGTATGAATTATTTTCCACTTTCTATTTTAGCAAATATTTTGGAGAATTGTGGGAATTCATATTTAGATGACCAAGAATCAACATACACTACTAACCTAGAGCAACAAGATTGCACTGCGCTATGCAACATGGAAACATTCAAGGAAGAAATAAACCATCATCCTCATAAGCCATTATTGGATTGCATATCACATTGGAGGTTGGGGTTTGAAGACTTGAAGTAAAAGATGATAGATAGTAGATATATTGAGATGAGAAAGACTTTCTCCTTTCTAGATGACACTTTCTTAATGATCACCTCTCAGCTCAAAGAGATACTTCTACTTTCAGCAGATCCAAGACCTCATTGGTTTTGGAGGACTATTGATGAGAGGGAGATCTCATCGAGAGATTTCATTGGAGGTGCACTTCAACACATCATGGAGTGCAAGGTTCTTCAACAATTTGAGGAGGCTCTTTCCTTCTCAAACTTGGATCTTTATGGATTCAAGGAGGAGCAGATAGATGATGGAGGGCATCTTAGGATGGATAACATTTCTCATGCTTGTGTTGGACATTCCTTGAGCCCTACACATCATGATGGGAGGTTTTTTCCTACCACCTATTTGGGTCCTTATGGGATCAAATTGATCCTTGAGAAGATTTCATTTCAATATCCCATGAAATGCAAAGACGGAAATCTGATTTGGAAATATGGTAGCCCTCATGGGAGGAGTACCCAGATGAAGGATGGAAGGAGACATCCACAAGTGGTTGAGTGGATGTGGATAGAGAGCAAGAAGCTGGTGAGCTACTTACAAATTTATGATACCGGGTAGTAGGAGGCTTTGCTCTTTGTTTACTCTTGAAGGAGTTTGGCCATCACTTGGCATATACTATTTCTAAGGTTAGGTGGATGGAGAAGATGTGGTAGGATACTTGCATCATGGAGCAGCAAAGAGTATGGATGCATGGTTTTGATGTGATATTTATATCATTCATTATATTTTCATCACATGATTTGTATGATGAAAGTATGAGGAGGCAGCAAAATATTTTATTTCTTTGGTTGTTCTTGGGAGAGCAAGGGAAGATTTTCTCTCACACTTTGCATGATGTTGCAGGAGTAGGAGATGGCACTATCATGGTGCAAAGAGGCTACTCCTTGGCCTTAGATGATCAAGCAGTACTTCCACCTTGGGAGGAACTTCTTATATGTAGCAGCATTATGGGATATGTCTTTGACAAGAAGCATGTCGAAGAATGGAGCTATGAGTTGGCAAGAGCTTATTTGCATGGGCCAACAACGTTGTCACTTGGGAGCTTGGGATTATTGATGGAATGTCCCCAGGATCACTTCAAACTTGATGCACTTGGTGGACAAGGAGGGGGTGAGAATGACGGAGTAATGGATGGAAACATATATTACATTGGTATGATCTTCTTGACTTGGATTTCCAAGTATAAGAAGGGTGATCTTCATGCAGCATATGGTTCATTTCTCTTCATGGGAGTGTGTCATACCACTATGTAGGAATCATTCATATACATATGCAACATATTTCTCTTAACACATGGTAAGAATATTGATTTTGCATCCATGGATTATCTAACACAATATTTGGATACTCTTACCATTCATATTCAGTGCAGTGATCCACAAGAGGGCAAGCTTTTCATTGAGCTCCATGGTCAACATTGGGCCAAATTGTATGATGGAGACAGCCATCTCTTATATGGCCTTGGGCAAGTGTTTTCTTTCATGTATGTTTAGTTGATGTACCTAGCTATTTTCTATTTATCAGTAGATGTCATGACATACATAATTATCCATGTAACAATAAAAAACTTGCCATGTAACTTTATGAAGCAGCAGTTTGGAACATTGCGCTGTCATTGCTGGGAAAATTGTTGGTACCTTCTTGCACCACATTAAACCTTCAAAATTTTCCTCATTTTGGTGCTGATAATGATTTCATTTTCTGATATTGATCTCATATTTATTGGAAGCATGATTGGGAGAGAGACACATGAGTTGGATGTGTCCTTTGGGGAAGAGGATTCCCACACTTTTTGCATTGCATGTTCTAATGGGAGCATGAGAGGAGATGTGGCCACCACAACCAAACACTTGTTTCCTTTTGTTGAGGTGGGCCATGTGATTGATGGGATTCCGTATGGTGATGATTTCCTATCCATCACATATACTTTTTTTTGGGAAAACTTTATTCACAGCGTTGGAGGAGAGATCTTTGGAGATCTAGTCTTCATCTTGCCACTTGAGGGCAATTATGTTGCAGCCCAGGATCAACATCTGCTCTACACTTATCATAATTGGAGAGGAGGACAGCATGGGGTAGGCTCCTATGTCTACCATGTTGAGATTTTCATCCCACCTACATTGCATGAGCTCAAGGTGGAGGAGAATTTTCAGGAGTTTCCATGTTGGGAGGTGACTCATTTTGTATGGATGATTGCTTGGGGATGGAGGATGCACTTGGGGAAAGATGTTTTCCCAATACTTTTCAGTCTCCATGCCATGGGAGGAAAATTCTCAATTATATCCTTGCAGTTGCTTGAGGACAAGCAACATTTGGGAGGGGAGGACTGTAATATTCCAAAATTTGCATGCAGCAAATTGGAATATTAAATTTTGCTGATTTCACTTAGGAGATGAATAATTGGGTAAGGAGGCCCATGCATAATAAAAACATGAATAAAATCCCTCATAGTATGAAAGGGGGTCATCATTGAAGCTGGATTTCACACCCTCAAGTGTGAAAGAGGACATTTTCATGGAGACAAGGTCAAGTTTGACCAAGTCAACAATGCTGGGATAGGAGGTGGAGAACACTTTGATAGACATCGCAGTATGAATGGGAAGAGGGTTATTTGGTGGAGGAAACCCTAATGAGTGGGACCCATGGAGAGAGAGCTTTCACTTGTTTAAAAGGAGGGCAAGGCATGCATTTTTATTCATGCTATTGATTATTGATTTCATTGTTTGTTTAGAATTTTTGCATTCTCTTACTGTTTAGCAGAGTTGTAGTGCTGCTTAGCACAAGGTATTCATGTTTAGGAATTCCTTCTCCTTCCAAGAGAGGCCTCTTGAAGGATTTTCTCTTCATTTCTCCACATTCAGGCTTGAGGCCAGGCATCCTCCTTCAGCTACAACGCATTTTCTGTTTAGAGCTGAGTTGTGTTGCAGGGTGTTGCAGTGGAGGTTACTCAACACCACTTCATGTGCTTATTTTCAGAGGAGGAAGTCTTCTTTACTTTGGAGGATCAGTGAGGGAGCATTTGAGCTGATTCCCATCATTTTTGGCACCAGGCAAACCATTTCCATGATCTACAGTGTAGTCCCTCTCTTAGACTGCGTTATTTTCAGTGTGTATCTACAGTGAGGGTTTGCAGTATTGTTTGGAGGGTCAAATCTTCAGTGTTAGGATCAGCCTTTCACTTGGAAGATCCATGGGAGGAGGTATATTCAGATTTTGCATCATCTACAGCCATATCCATCTAGTTCTTGAGTTGCAACTGCTACTTAGCCCTTCTACTCCGGCATTTTTTCCATTTTGTATATTTTAGCCAATCCTTCTAGGATTGAATTGATATTGTTTTTTCAGGGGTTAGAGCTTTGCTCCCCACATTATTTGAGCCATCAATTTCCATATCTTTGTATTTTTATTATTTTTGCAGCAAGTGCCTCCTATAAATTGTGCAGTCATAGCCTTGGGATCTCTATATGTAGCAGTGTTCTTCATTTTCTTGTACATGTTCTATTGAGGCTTGCATTGCTTGGCTTGAGTGATCATTACCTCAAGGATTTGTATGCATTTGCTGCTATAAGATCAATTTCATGGCTATTTGGATCTTCTCATGATTTGTGTATTGATATAACGCTGCTACTCCCATATGTGTTTTACATTGCTACATCTCCAACTCTAGAATATCTTAAGATATTCTTATTGTTGTAGAAATCCCTTATTTTGGGATATTAAATTGCACCAATGCTTCGTATTCAACGATGTTATCGGTACAATCCAATTCTAATCTACATGCAAGCATAATTTTTTCTCCATATGGATTTCTAGGATGTATCCATCTCTTGCACCATCATTAGATTTTGATCCATCAAACTAAAGAGTCCAAAATAATTCATCACACTTATTTACATGATTATCTACAATATTGATACATCTTGATGAATATTTTTATGAAAATGTTTCAACTTGGGATAAAACATAATCAATGGGAAAGGGAGAGTTTTGGGTTGGGAAATTGCCAAAGAAATATTATAAAGAATAATTTCCCAGAATATTATTTGTGAACACTACTGGTTCATTTTCCTCATCTAAATCGGCCACATAATACTTCATATGATTTTCCCTATCAATGCAAATTAGATTAGGTTTTCCATTATAGGGGAGCCAAATATTTTACTAACCAGTTTTGAAATAACCATATAGTCTCTCAGGCCAGTCATTGCTTAAAATAATACCATAAAATTCAGGGATGTTTGTGACCAATATATCATTTATTTGACAAACTTTTTAATTATAATATAGTCTAATTAAGACATAATTCATCCCCCCTAAGACTTTGACTTTATTTCGATCTAGTTAGATGACCTGCATAACATATTTTTTAGGTGTAACATTCAATTTGAGACATATTGAGTAAGGCATGATATTGGATGATGCACCAGAATCTACTAAAAAATTATGCACATTCTTGTTAAATATTTCAAAAGTTAAAGGAAAAGGAGGAGTGTATGAATTTGATCTATCTCCAATTAAAATAGAATCAAAAGAATCAATCGTATATGTAGAAGCATTTAGAGGTTTCCATTTTCCTTTTGAGGCTTTCAAAGTAATAAAAATAGAGGGTAATGGGGATGCACGGACAACATTTAATTCATTGAGTACAAATTTATGTTATTGTTTTAATTTACTAACCTCATATAAGGAAATGTTGTATTTGATATTTTTCATGTCTTATACTATATTATATTCGATCATATCTGAAACCAACAAGGTTTTATATGGTGAGGAATACTTGGAATTAGTTGGAGTGGAATTAGAAGACTAATTAGAAGTATTTTTACTCATACTTTTGTATTTAGTAGAAGGATCACGAGACTTTCGATTTTTAATGGAAGGAGTAATATCAACGGGTCCCTTTCTTCTAGTATTTACTGGAAAAGCTTCTTCTTCTTTCTCGTTTTCTGAAGTGGTCATGATAAAGTACCATAAGCCATGAGCCTAAACTATTTCCTCTTCTTACATTTCATCAATAGATAGAGATGTTTCTTCTTCTTCATCTTCTTCATCAGATTCTGTGTTTGATATATCAGTAGGAGGTTGTGATTGTGATGGATGATTTCTTTTGAAAGGCCTATAATACTTTCTTGAAGATTCAACTACTTGTTTTTTTATTTCAACCATCTCATTTGACTTTGATTTCAAAACCTTTTTTTAATCCTTCCAAACCAAAAGGACCTTTAGTAACATTTTTCTTAGAGTCTTCTTTGAGGGTCACTTTCTTGGTTTGTTTTCTTTCCTCAACAACAAATTTATTTTCAAGGGCCAAAAATCTCTTCTCAACTGATAGAGATTCTTTCAAGTTGTCAAGCAGTATTATTTCTGAGCTCTATCTACAAACATATAAATATTTGAAGGAACAACCCTAATATACAATTCTATTTGCACATATACACCAGGTCTGGAAGTAGTTGGGATCTTATTTAATAACTTGTTAAATCTTGAATTGAAGTCTTTTATTTTTTCATTTGGTAAAGTCTTAAGATTTGACAAATAATTTAGCAAAGTAGCAGTAGTTTGATCATCACCAAAAAATTTCAAGAATGGTTCTTCAAATGTATTCCAATATATGATTGATCCAACTGGCAAAGAGAAATACCAGGACCTAGTTGATCCTTCAAATGTATAGGGAAAAATCTGCAAACCACATCTTCTTTTGAAAATGCATTTATATTAATTTGCAACATAAAGTTATGAAGGTGTTCCTATGTAGGTAGACCATATTCAGGATTATATTTAGGCAACCATGTTTATGGCTGTTTAGGAAGAGAATGTAGGGGCGGTGTCATAAAAACTTCTCATGGGTTATTCCATGGTCGATTAGTCATTCTCTGAGTAGTAGGTCTAGAAGAATTTGTACTTGAGGTAGAGGTTATAAAAGGATTTACAGTTGAATATGATGCCCGTGTAGTACTAATTTTACTAGCTGTTCTTGAGAGAGGAATGTGAGTGGGAGTAGGAGATAGAGGATGATAGGAAGAAGGTAAAGGAGTTTGAGAAGAAATGGGGTTGATAGAAGGAGTTTGAGATGGAGAATATGAGGTAACCTCACTAGCTAAAGATTCTATTTTTGAAGTGTGTTTCCTTCTATGATGAGTGGGTAATGGGAATTCAAATGGCTTGACTCTAAGATTTTTACTCTGGGATCTAGTCAAAATTCTAGAAGATTTAAGGGATGAATAAACACTTCCTTCAGAAAAATCAGATTGAGCAACCTTTTCTCCATATATGAAATTTCCTTCCAATATTTGAATTAAATTTTGTAACTCAGGTTCCTCTGTAACTAGTTTTGTCTAAGTGGAAGTTTTTGATCAGTAGTTGTCATTGATGTCAACCCAAGCAGCACTAGGGTCTAACCCAATATTGCATGGTAATTTTGACCTACCAAATTACTATATTCTGGTTCAAGAATTCCTTTGATGATCTCTACTTGTCGATATGTTTCTGTTGATATATGGCACACCACGTAATTCTTCACGGTTTGAGAGATATTCGTGTTTGAAGTTTGTACCCCCAGTTAGCGGGCTAAAATCCCATGGGATTGTGGCATGGGTCATTGAAAAGTCATAATTAATATTTTTTAAGCTCTAAAATCCCTCCCACGTTCATTTTTTGAAGCCCCTCTCAACCTAATCATTTATATAAATTGTGATCCTCATATCCTCCTCATGCAAGGGATTTCGTTATCTGAAACAGATCATCGTGGCATTTTCGCTCTAAAATTTTTTCTACGAAGGTTCAGAAGCTGAAATTTTTATAAGGCAAAGCTGAAATCCTGAGAAGTTGCTGTGAAAATTTCAGATCAAGGTGCGCAATAGTTTCGGAGATATGATCTGAGGAAGTCAGTGTTTTTGCAGGCTCCTGAAATTGATCTCAAATAAGTGACCTTGGGAAAATAGTCATAACTCTCTCTCTAAGTATCAGATTGGAATTTCGTAAAAAGTGGTAGATATCACATAGTCTGTAGTTTTCTCTTTATCAATTTTAAATCTAAATGAAGAAACAGTGACACATGGCACACCGTACAAGTTCGCTCTACTGAAACAGTCCATAATTAGGGCATTATGAGAGATTGGGTATAACTCTCCCTTGAAGAATCCAAATTGGGTCAGACCTATGGCATTGGAAAGACGACTTAGAGGAATACTATATTATTGAAAATAAGATATTGGGGATCTAAAATAACAAAGATACACTAGATTCAATATCGAGCTCCTAGAAGGCAAAGAAAAAGCTAGATCATGTGTTGTCAAGGGCTGCAAAGGACCAAAATTTCTAGGGAAGCAAAGCAAAGCAAGGTGCAGCAGAGGGTAGCATGACAAGAGTAGCAACCAAGGTACATAAAAATAGCAATAATTTTATCACATGAAGTCTTCAAGTGGGTAGCACTACATACAATCATTGTAAAGGTATCATTGTACTAAGTAATTGAAAATACATTATTGTACAAATTGTACTAGTGTCTATCTGCCAAGAAGTGAAGAGGCAGTGTCGGGTGGTCTAGGATCATCATTAGGTGGTTGTGTCATAGTTGGGGTTATGTTCTAGTGTGTATTTTTCTTCTACATCATTCTATATCATTGTAAGGTGGACCATTTTCCCTAGTACGGGATTCCATTCTTTTTTTATTCTTCTACAGGGTGGTAGGGTGGTGCTAGGGTGAGTTGTAGCTCATTGGGTGTTGGGGCATCTGTTCAGTTGAATACTGAAGAATCTTGAGCATTGGATAATCCATATAATGGGAGCTGGAGAAGAATTATTTTCTATATTCTAGGAAGTTGGAGCTTTATTTTCAATTGGAGTTGAATATTAAAGAATTACTAAAAAAGCATTAGGTGGTTTTTGTCCCGAAGTGGGTTTCCACCTTAAAAACTGTGTGCATTTGTGTTCCTCTTGTTTGATACTATCATTTTACAAACACTGATAATGATTGAAGATTAAATAATGCTCTAATTGAAAGGAATACTGATTCACCCCCCATCTCAGAATTTCCAACAATTGTTATCAGAGCTTGGTTCCTTCAATAGCAGTTTAATAGCTGGAAGGAGGTCATGGAGCATACCAAGAATGGTGTACCTCTATTCAATGAAAATAATTATGCACTATGGAAAGGAAGAATGGAGGTCTATCTCTTGGCACAAGGTTACAAAGTATGGGACACTATTCAAAATGTATTTACATCAACCGCAGATGAAAAAGGTAAGAAGAATTTGGTAAATGAAGCAAAAGCAAAGAATATTATTATCAGTGGACTTGTTGAATCTGCTTATCATAAGGTTTTGGGTTGTAAAACCGCCAAAAATGTATGGGACAAGCTTGAGAATATATATGCAGGTGACTCAAATTTCAAATAAGCAAAGCTTCAAATCTATAGAGCAAAATTTGAGCAACTCAAAATGAAAGAAGATTGCAACATTGCTACATACTTCCAATACGTTGATGAAATAACCAATACTCTAGAAGGATTCAGAGATCTATTTGATGAGAATACTATTATACGGAATATTCTTAGAATGTTACTAGGGAGATTCAACCCAAAGGTATCGGTCTTAGAATACAATGCAAATCTGGACAAACTCAACAAAGAGGAATTACATGGAGTTCTCATAGGATATGAAATGAGACTTGATGAAGAAGAGGGTACTTCAATTCTAGAAACTGTGTTCATTGCATCTAATAAAACCAATAAGGACAAACAACCATCAATTGAAATTACATGCACTTGAAAGTGTGAAGAAAATGGAGATGATGGAGAAGGTCTTTCAGATGAAGAATATGCTTTCTTTACGAGAAAACTAAAAACTGGTAAGGGAAAATTCAAAGGTAAACTTCCATTGATATGTTTTGGTTGTGGTGAGGTTGGGAATTTTGCAGCAAAATGTCTGAACAAAAGTGATGGAAACTCAAAAGGAAAGAAAGACTTTAAGAAATTCAACAAGCAAGGCAAGAAGAAAGGATCCAAAAGGAACTTTCTCTCTAAAGAAGATAGCTCATCATCCGATGAAGAAAGTGATAACAAAGAATAAGCCAATGAGAAATTATTGTTTATGTCCAAGCACAATAAACAAGAAGTATCAAACAAAGAAGAAGGGTTGACCATAGAAGAATTTTCTAAGGAGGAAATCAAGCTTATAAAAGAGCTCAATTCTGAGAAGATCCATTCCAATACTCTTGAAGAACAAGTTCAAGGTCTCAAAATTGAATTTGAAGAACACAAATGTATTAAAGAGTCACTTCAAAAGAAGTTGGAAGAAATCAACCAAGAAAGGGAAGCATTAGAAGCATAAGTAGTCTCGTTGCATAAGGAAGTGAAGAAGGGAAAAATTGTCCAAAACTATGCCAAAAGCTCAAGGGCATTGGAAGAACTCATCAAAAATCAACGATCTTACAACGACAGAACTAGCCTCGATTAAAAAGAAGAAGAAGAAGGAAATTATACAACAAAATACAATGAACCTATGAGATCTGACATACATGTAGACTTCATTAGACAAGATTCGCAAGCACATCCTTGGAAGACGATTCCTTGACGAATATTTCCATCCAGGTACCATGTGGAAAATTTGGTCATAAAGCTGTAGAATGTCACACATACCCTAGGAACCAATATAATTCCAGGAGACCCTTCAAATATGAACCTCCCAGGGCTCAATGAAACATCAATATATTTGAACATTTAATAAATAATATGGAATGTTACAAATGTTAGAACTTTGGACACATAGCCAGAGACTGCAAACTTGAAAATCCCCCAGAAGAATCTTTGAAGCCACAGAATGAACGAACATGGAAGAAGAAGAAGACTGATAATTGTGCTCTCGCTCTCAAGGCTCAAAACAACAAAGATGTGTGGTATGTTGACAACGGTTGCTCAACGCATATGACTAGAGATAGAAGGAAATTTGTATCTCTAAAAGAGAAGAAGGATGGAACCGTATCCTTTGGAAACCATGGATGTTAAAATGTTATAGGATCAAGTACTGTCACTCTCGGAAGTAAAGATGTTATAGCCAAGAATGTTCTATTGGTTGAAAACATGAATCACAATCTACTCAGTGTTGGAAAAATGTGTGATCAAGGACACACAATGCTATTCAACTCCACAAAATGTGAAATCAAGAAAGGCGGGTATGGTAAAATTGTGGCTACAGCAAGTCGAGCTCAAAATGACATATATGTTCTGGATGAAGAAACTAAAGCATGTCTACTAGCTAAAGAAGATGAAATTTGGTTATGGCAAAAACGAATGGATCACATAAACTTTTACAATTTTGTCAGGATAAGAAAAAAGGAAGCAGTACAAGAAATGCTGAAAATATCAAAACCTTCCAACACACTATGTGAGGCCTGTCAGCATGGCAAGCAGACAAAAGTCAAATTTAAAATAAAATAACACTTTGCATCACATCCATTGGAATTGATACATACTGATCTATGTGGTCCTGTGAGAACAAAAGGCTTAGATGGAGAATTATATTTCATGTTAATGATAGATGACTATACCAGGATGACAACCGTCAGTTTCCTAAAGAAAAAATCTGAAGCATTTGAGTGCTTTAAGATCTGCAAGGAGTTGGTTGAAAATGAAACTGATTTGAAATAAAGTGTCTAAGATCAGATAATGGTGGAGAATTCACTTCCAAATTATTTCAGCAAGACTGTGACAAAAATGGAATAAAAAGACAATTTTCAACAGCACGAACACCTCAGTAAAATGGAGTTGCTAAAAGAAAGAATAGAACCACACATGAAATGGGTAGAACAATGTTGAAGGACTCAAAATTGGATGAAAAATTATGGGTTCAAGCAATTGATATGAAAGTCTTCATTATCAACCAAAGTCTTCTCAGAAATAATTGCAACAAGACTCCATATGAATTATGGAAAGGAAAACTAGCTAACGTAAAATATTTCAGAATCTTCGGAAGCAAATGTTATATCAAAAGAGAAGATCAAAATTTGGGTAAGTTTGAATCATGTGTTGATGAATGTATATTTGTTGGTTACTCACGCAAAAGAAAGTCCTATAAATGTTATAATCTAAGATGAAAACAAATAGTGGAGAGCATAAATGTTACATTTGACGAAGATGGTGTTCTAGCGAATAATGATGAGGATCTAGAATCTTTGAAACTTGAGACAGAGGCTGAAAAAGACACAGATAAAATTGTAGAACAAGAAGCAACTATCAACAAGGAAGAAGTAAACAATGATCATCAAGATATACCATAACAACAACAAGAAGCTCCTCCAAGGAGAACAAAAGAATGGATTCAAAAGAACCATCCATCAAATCAAATCATTGGTGACATAAATGAAGGTCGACAGCTTCGTTCATCACAACAATCTCACATTGCTTTTCTAGCAAACTTTGAGCCTAGTAGTTTCGAGGAAGCCAGCCAGAATGAACATTGGGTAGCAGCTATGAATGAAGAATTGGATCAAATTGAGAATAACAACACCTGTGAATTAGTTCCACGACCAAAAGATAAAAATGTCATTGGGACTAAATGGGTGTTCATGTTGGGAAAAATACTGAGCGGGGGGGGGGGGTGAATCAGTATTTACTGCATATTCAAAATTTTTTACTTTTTCACTCTCTAAAACCCATACGCTACTTTCCTTTAGTAAACTCGCGTATACACGCGGATATCATTCATACAACTCGCGTATTAGCAGAGATCTAAACATGCAGATATTTATTAACTTAGTTCTTTGCAATATTCATTCATCTGATGTTAGGTTAACAGTAAACATGTGTAGTAACAACAGAATAACCATCACACAAAGCATCACACATGAACACCAGGATTTTTAGGTGGAAACCCAAGTTGGGAGAAAACCACCGCTGCAGTTGCTCAGCCTTCAATATTTTATTATAGAGAAAATATCTTACAACATATGTGCTGGTGCAGACTCCTACCAGCACGCAGGCACCCACCTGCGCTCGTTTACCAGCCTCTCCTGGAAGGGAGCTCCAACCCCCTGACTCGTTTACCAGCCTCTCCTGGAAGGGAGCTACGACCCGCTGATCTCGTTTACCAGCCTCACCTGGAAGGGAGCTACAACCCCCTGACTGAAGGCTACAACCCTCAGCACCTCTATGGACCACGTTTCATCAATTTTCACACTGGATCCAAAGCTTCCTTTCGGACACCACTTGCAGGCCACGTTTCATCATACTTTCAGACTAGACCCTTTCCATACTTTTAAGCACAGTCAACCATGAAACAGATACATATAACGCACTGACAGATATTAGTAAACCAGGAGAACAGATCAGACATTTCTTACCACAGACTTCAGCAAACCCTAGTTTGCATACATGATTTCCTTTCTCTGATGTCGCGTATATACGCGGTTCCGTTCACATAAACCAGCGTATACTTCTGTACATATTACAGAGCTAATTTTATTGCGCATACGCGCTTTTTCTTCAGCGAAGCCACGTATATATGCGCTTCCTCTTCGGTGAACTAGCGTATGGTTCTTCAGACTTTTATGTCATTGCAATTCTTCACAACAGATACATCACTTCAGATTTTACCCTTTACCTCAGACAGATATTCGCCTCATCACAGATCTAATCATTCCATAAACAAATGTAGCAAATACAAGTACATTTCAGATCTAGATCCCCTTCTTCATCATTGGTGCATCATACGTTCAGATCTGTCATTCAACTGTAACCCTTTCCATTCAGATCTACTTCAGAGAGAAGTATTCATTCAAGCTCAGACATCTTGCACCCACACCCATGATTTGCACAATGAATTTCTTCTCTTTATATAGGTTTACCCTTTTTCAATACCATGAGCCAAAACTACATTACTTCCGATGGTATTCCTGGATGGGGTCATTTAGATGAATCATTACCCAATAAAATGGGTCAATACCATGGTGGTTACCCCTGGTTTTTCACTTTATGAGCACTTTTTGCCCATACGCGACTTGGCACGTTGTTTCCCGCGTGCATACGTGACTTCTCCTAGACATATCCGCGTATGCCTTGAGACATACTCTTTTCACCATAGAATTAGCACATGCTGAATTCCTTTCTTTATTACCTTCTGTACTCACTGTAGATACATCAGATTTAGTTCATCAAGACATATTCTATTAAGCACAACTTCATCAAGTAAGTTGCCATCATCTTCATCAAGTGGGTTGCCATTCGAGGACAACACTCAGCATCATATTGCTAACAAACATCATTTCATATTAGATTTACATCATTTACCAAGTCCATCAGGTCAAGAATAACTTCATCAGGTGGATTGCCATCAAGGACAACACATGTCAACAATCTCATGTCTTCATCTTCATTAAGTGGGTTGCCATCAAGGACAACACTCTGCATCATATTGCCAACAATCTCCCCCTTTGGACTTGATGGCAACCATGATGGTGTTTGATTATCACAACAGATAGGTATATTAAGAATACAATGACACCATGTCACTCTCCCCATTTTGACACCATTCTTTCTCTTCATTCAAACACCATGTCACTCTCCCCCTTTGACATCAAGGGCAAAGGGCGGATCAAAACCAACATACTCTCCCCCTTTTCTTCCTCATGTAGAAGAAGCGTTCTGCAAATCTGATGTATACTGAAGTGACCAAGCTCCCCCTGAGTTCATGCTGAATCGTCAAACATATTTTTTAAAGAAGTACATGACTCTATGAACTTCCTATCATAAAAGACTCATGCTTACATCAAAGATCCAACCAAGTGGATTTACATATGAGACCCAAATACCCAACCAAGTGGGTTTACACATCTCAACTCAACTACCCAACCAAGTGGGTTTACAAAATTTGACTCAGCTACCCAACTGTTACACAGTAATTTGTCACTGTCCTTACCATTCCCCATCCCGCACAATGGAGGACCCATTCTGTGACCTGTGAACATTGTCATGCCTTGAAAACATCATCAATGCATCCCTCTGGGCATGAGCTTTATTTTCCCTTGAGACATCTCCTTGCAAAATCATGAAAAAACACCCCTTTTGGCATTGGCGCGGGCAGGCAGTTCAGTACTAGCGCCAATGGGGAAAATCCTGCAAAGAGGTCGCGCCAACTGGCGCTCTGTCATAGAGCCGTAGTCGCGCCACCCAATTTAGGGACTGTTTTTTAAATAAGGATGGCGGAAGTTGAGTTCCAACAAACTCACAAACCATTGCCTATCTTGAGTTGGGAGGTTTGGTTGCGAGAGTTCTATGGAAGGGAAGTGGTTTTGCCACCTCCCATGGAACCTTCCTTGTTGATAGGGCCAATCCCATAATAATAGGGATCCCAACTCCCTCCTTCCCCATCTATAAAAGCCTGCTCAAATCCATGGCAAGCTAGTCTTGAGGTGCCTAAGCTTTGAATCTCCATATTCCCAAGAGCCTTTGTGTTGTAAAGAATCATCTCTTTCCCTTAAGGCTGACTCAAGTAAGGAGACCATTGTCACGAGACTCTGGAGAGGCTTTTCCTTTCCTTGGCGAGCTTTGCGAGACGTGGACGACTGGAGACTCGTCCGAAGGAGACCGCGACGTCAGAACTTGGTTGTAATCTCTCTTCGCTGGTTATTTAATAGATGATTATGATTATGGTTCCACTCTGTTTTCCATCATGTTAATGTGAGTAATGTCCTTTCTGACTGATGTTTAGTTACGTATGCTGGTTTCTATGCTTGTATCTGTTCGTTTCTTCCATGTGCAGGTGTTCATCCGCGGAGATCGTGGAGGGATTGTGATCTGCCGAGGCTGAGGAACGGGGACGCTTCTTCTTCAGATCCTAGCGTTGGAATCTAGGTAGGCTTCTATCTCCAGCCTTTTCATTCGTAATTAGGAACTTGCATCATAACATTGTTTGCTTGTTGCTAGACCCCTGCTGGGGTAGTAGGGATCGCCTCTGTCCGCAGAGGGGATTTACCTCCTCAACAAATTGGCGACTCCGCTGGGGATCCAGCTTGTTGTTTGATTTCTAAACCATAGACGGAGCCTGAAGTACAACCAGATAGCCTTCGAAACGCTTCTGCCTTGCATTAGCGGAGTAGATCAACGCTACTTCAGTCAATCTCCGGTTTGGTTTACGGACTGAACAACTTGGAGTCTTTGTCTTGCCTTGCCGTTTGTATCTTGCTTTTCCTTGCTTGATGAACCTTCTGGGTTGGGTTCTTTGTGTGTTTTTGCTTCTTGGATTGCTTAGCTTGCATTGGTCTGTTTCTGGAGTAGCTTGTTTTTAATTTTTGGCTGAGAAACTCGACTGGCGCGGTTTTTAACCCGACAGTCACGCCAATTGGCGCATGTTGCCTTTGTCCAGCCCGCGCCAATTTCTTTCTGGCGCCAGTTTCACACTTACAGTCGCGCCACCCCTGTAAGTTTTTTTGAGTTTTCTCATTTTTGAGCTCTCTGAATTTGATCAGTGTTTTTCTTCTTGATTTTCCGACTGCCTGAGTGTGTTGGAGTCCTGTTTGACTGGGAATTCACCTCTGTCCTTTGGTTGTTTGCTTCTATCTACCGATTTCACGTTTTAAGCCCTAGGGCATCTAGTGGCTTAGTGTATCGAGCCCTCCTTGGGAGTTTTGGTGTTTTGATTGTCCTGTCAACTATCTGATTGATTCTCCACATTCTCTAAGTAGTTGTTCATTGTTTTATTGCGATTTTTGGGTGATTGTTCATTTCTTCATTCGAAACTCGTTTGGTCTTGCTTTGGACCTAGATCACACGGTCCATTGGAAGCTTTTGAGTCTTTTCTTTGCTTTGAGAGACTTTGGTCGATTTGGGGATCTGATTGCGTGTGTTGTTGAGTGAAATGTGATTGTTTCGCTCTCTTGAATATCGTTTCTCAAGTTGCTCCATTTGTTTTCAAGTTTGATTAGTGCACATTAGCTATTAAACATTGAAAATCAAAAAAAAAAAATCTCTTTTTCTTTTGTTAATTAGTGCCAATTATGATATTTTCCATATCGCTAGTGATTAGTGTTTTGAATGAAAATTTTTCAGTTGCATTAGTTGCATTAGAGACATCATTGTTTGTTTTCCGTTCATTTCGTTTGCATAAAATCTCTCAACTCTTATCTAACTAGTTTTCATCGAACGAAATGTTGCACTGTGGCATATAGCTTGCATTTAGGAGTCTTTCGAGACACTACATACGATAGGGCCTGGAAATTGAAACTTAATTGAAGATCAACTGTGAAATTTATTCAATTAACCTAAGGCAACATTGGAACTTAACGAAACATATTTAGAAGGTCTAGGCTAGAGACGTGTTCCGGCGTCGTTAAACCTAGCAGCTGTCGTTCGCCTGTTGGCTTTAGACAGCGCTAGTACGGACTTGCGCTCCCCGTACCGTCGCGTATATAAAGGGAGACCCCTCTAGGTTTTCAATCCTTTATCCACAGAAAGCCGAGTCTGCCGCCCTATACCCGTGATACACCGAACACAGCATTCGGGGAGACTACCTGCACGTACGGAAAGTCCTTGGTCGATTTCTGTTTCATTTTTGAAACCAAGGTGTATATTGCAGTTCACGGATATTTGGTACACCCTTTGTGCTTAGTTTTTCCTGAGCAGTCATTTGGTCTTTTCTGACTCCCTAAACTTGAAAAGACCGTCAAGCGCTTGTCCTTTCACGCTTGTGTCAACTCTGAAAGAGATAGAGTCATCTTTTTATCGTTTCTCGACTCTTAAAACATGAAACGGTAGGATCTCTTACTTTCCAATGTGGTAAAATTAATCGCCCACGATTTCACACCTATTTAGACATTGCTTGTTGACCGTTTGATCGTGTGTCTTAACTCATTTTCAGCCCGTGTGTGTGTTTGCTCTTTTCTTCTAGTCTTTTGCCACAGTGGCGGAACCATCGGTTTCGTCCACTGGTAGTCCTTACACGAACGATTCTTCAGAAGCTTCTCAGCCTTCTGTTGAACCACAGCAGCCTGTTGTTTCCGAGTTTCCTGACGGGGGACCGGTTCTCACAGAGCAACCCTTTCGAGGACCAGTTGAGTTCAATTGGCCATTTTCGGACCCTGTGTCTGAATTGAGATTAGGAGCTGATTTCCTTTCTCTTACATCGGGTTCACCGTTTGTTGCTGCTGTTTTTCCTCCTAGTCCTCGCCGCCTTTTGCGTGATTTAATGGCAGGATCAACCATGAGTGATTCTGGTGAGGAAATTCCGGGGTCTGATGACTATCAGCGCATCCCTCGTAGATTGTTTGAGGGAGACGGCTCCGAGCTGGCTACCACGTCGTCAGCCAGTCCTTCTTTACCACAGGGATACAGATCTCTGGGTCAGATCATTTCAGTTGCAGCCTCTATGGGGATATCATCTCCCGCTTCGAGACCAGCTGCCACTACACCCGAGGTGTCCCCTTCGACGCCCGTCACTTCTGTTCTCGTTCGGCCCACTGTTTGTGTGGCTGCCTCTTCTTCTGTTGTCTCAGCATCTGCTACTAGGGCTGGGCCAACTCCTGAAGACGTTTACCTAGCTACTGCTATACCGGAGAATATCTCTCCAGAGGAGTATCGGTTGTTTTTGCAGCAGCCGAACGCCGGAGCTGGACAAGTTCCCCAAGATCCTTACCGATCCTTCTTTTCGCACTATGCACAGGATGGCACTCCCGTGTATGCGTTCCCAGGTCAGTTTGACGAGCACGGGGAGGTTTTGCGCCTTCCTGCTCTTGAGGCTTATCTGTATGCTCAAGGTTTACCGTACAACTAGGCTTACAACCCGCAGGGACAACCCTTCCAGGGCCAACCTGCGGGCCAACCTGGCTATTTGTATGACCCACAGGGATAGTCCATCCAAGGCTACCCTGCAGGCCAGCAAGGGCCATTGTACAATCCGCAAGGACCATATTATAGCCCTGCTGGTCAACCTGCTCAGCCTCAGCCGGGGTATCAACCGGGACAGGCCTATGGTCCTGGGGGGCAAATCCAGCCTTCTTTACCAATGCAACCGCAGTATCCTGTTGTTTCTAACGTTGTACATCACAATTACCACCCCATGGTTCTCTGTTTCAGTTCTACTGTTTCCAAAGAAGCACTGGTCCCGTTCTCCACTGCAGCACGCTCATCCTAGACAATGTCCCGCTCAGCGCCCGACCGTATCCAAGACAACCTAGGGCTCACTTACAATCAAATAACTCACAAGTAAACTCAACACCGCTCTGTCATCAAAGCAATGGTTATTCAAAGCAGCCCTCATCGCAACCCCATATTCAGTAAGTGCCTCAACAGCCTCCTTCCATTCCGTTTCTGTCCCGCTTTCAATGTACTGAGCTCATTCAATGCCGCAGCAAAATCAACAGCTGCGCCCTACGTACCAGGCTCCGCAGGGTTCCACTTATCAGCAGCCTACTCATCCTCAGAGTGGTTATTATCCTCATGGTCAGTCTCAACCGAACTATAGCCACCCTGGAGGCTCTCAGTATTATCCTCCTCCACCCGGTTCTACCTACGCTCAGCAGCCAAATCCAAACGCTGCTTATACAGGGCAGACACCTAATCAGGGCCCGAACCCTGGTTATCAAGCCCCGCACTATGGTTACCAGCAACCAAATCAGTCTGGTTATACGAACTATGCCCCCTACGGTCAGAATCCTTCGGGACAGAACCCATGGGGGCAGGGATATTCACAACCATCGTGGAGCACGGGTACCGGACCTTATCCTGGGACTGGTATGGTAGTTAATCCTCCATTGCCGTTCCTGGCTACCTTGGAACTGCTGGACGTTTCAAAGTTGACCAATGATCCGATTTCACATAATCCATATTGGCCTCCGGTTCCCACCAAGATACTAGGTGACTGTCCCAAGTTTGAGGGCAAAGCCGGTGAAGACCCCCAGGCGCATGTGATGACGTATCACCTCTGGTGTTCGTCTAACTCTTGGGTCGACGATTCAATTCGTTTGTGTCTTTTCCAGCGTACTTTAACAGGCGCTGCTGCTAAGTGGTACATAGAGCTATCCCGTAGTATTTTTCAGGATTTCAACTCGTTAGCCATGGCTTTCCTCACGCATTTCCAGTTTCCGGTTCGATATGAGGCCGAGACGCACCTCCTGACTTCTCTGAAACAGGACACGGCCACTCACATTTCGGATCACATCCATGAGTGGTGGCGCCGTCATCGACTGATCAAGTTTCACATACCTGATCAGATTTTGACCCACTGGTTCACCACCTCCTTTGTGAATAAAATCGCTCAAGATATCGCAATGGGAGCGTGTGTGACGGAGGAACAAGCTATCGCACGTGCCCAGTACCTGGATCTTGTCTATTCTCAATCTGGCACGCTTTATGACATCTTGACTGATGCTCCACGGCCCGGAACCACTAAGGCTCCGCCTACCCCTACGGTGGATGGTGTCATTGGTTCCGTTTCTCAAAATTCGAAGAAGTCTTCGAATGGGAAGCAGAAGGCTAATTCTTCCAACAATACCTCTGCTAATCCCGCCCCATCTGATTCTGGTAAAACCGCGGAGGTGAATGCCGTCCAGGCCAATCCTACGGACAAATCCTCCAAGGGGAAGAAGAAGGGCAAAGGCAAATCAAAATCTGATGCCCCGAAGCCAGAATCTAAATCTCGAACTGAGGATGGCTCCCAACGTAAGCCGAAATTCCCTTGCCTCATCTGTGAAGGTGACCATTATACTAAGGATTGTCCACGACGGTCCGAAGTTAGTCAACTCCTTAAAGGCTCAAAAGGGACTCCGGCTGTTTTAAAAGAGCCATTTCCATCTCAGCAGACCCAGATGGTCGAACAGGCGTCACCATCTGCACCGTTTGGGTCTCAGGTTTTCATGATGAAGACTAATGCACCTATCACTATCGCTACACGGTCGAAGGATTACAATGAACCGCGGCAGGCACCCGGGAAGGCAGTTGCAGAAGGGCCGCCTCCCCCACCTGCCTCCGGTCCATTAGAAATCGAGAAGCCGACTCCCGAACCCGTTGTGAAACCACCTCCCAAGGGTGTTCTTCGAAGATCCTCTTACAATCCAAATGCTCGTGCCGCTCAACATTACAGTATCGTTGAGGATTTGGCACAGGCGCCATGTGCCATGTCTGCACTTGAGGTTCTTCAAAGTTGTCCTTCACAATGGAAGGCTTTACTGTCTGCCATCGGTGGTATCGATCCCGCCGACTCGAGCCTTCTCACCTTTGATCTGGAGAATTTTACTCCCCGGCTTCCACATCAAATCGCTTTGGTCATTCAAGTCGGGATTAACGGTCTCAACATTCATAGGGCCGTCGTAGATGAGGGTGCATCTACTTGTGTTATGTCTTCCGCCTACTGGAAGGCCATTGGCTCTCCAGCCTTGTCGTCATCTCCCAATGCCCTTGAGGCATTTGATGGTCGGGAGTCTAAACCCCTGGGAGTTCTTGAGAGTCTTGCGATCACACTACAAGGAAAAACCGTCAACGTGGAAGTGGAAGTGGTTGACGCGAAACTCAACTACAACATACTTCTTGGCCGCAGCTGGACCCATGCCATGCTCTGCGTGCCATCTACTGTCTTTCGATTCATTAAGTTCCCCCATGAGGGCAAGATTGTCACAGTAGATCAGTTGTCATTTTTTACCTCTAGCTCCGAGAACAACGTACCATACGTGGATCAAATTCTGAATCCCCCAGATAGCATAGGACCTGGTCTTTTCAAAGACCCTGTTCTCATGGGTATATTCCCTGCACCGCCACCGAATACCGCTCAAGTCAACATGTTGTCCAGGACTGATGACCCCTGGCTTATTCCTTCACCTGAGCAGGTATATGAATTTGGAGAATCCATGCCTTTAACGCCAGTAGAGATCAACTACTGTGAGATTGTTGACGCATCGGACCCTCCACCTCCTCAGCATGCTCCGATGAGGATGGCTCTTGACGTCTACTCGCAATCCCCCTGGCTTGGTCAGGCTGATTCGCCTGATCCTCTTAGAGAGACTTTTCCTTCAGATGAGGCTATCATTGAGACTATGTCTCTGGAGGAGCTGCCTTGGGGCGATGGACATCATCGCTCCTCGTTCATGCCCAGCTTGGGGGCAATGACTGATTGTCTGGAGCGACATGCTACTCAGGTTCCTTCCCCTCCTCTTCAAACACCGATCTTAACGCACGAGGTCTTTTCGGAGGGTAATCTGAGTAACATCACTCAAACGGTTCCAATCGACATCTTCGTTAAACCGGGGATTGTTGAGAACATTCATGTGGGTGTGACTTGTTCTCCCGAGGAGATTCAAGTCTATACTAAGCTTTTCAAATAATTCAGAGATGTTTTCGCATGGTCTTACGAGGAAATGCCGAGAATTGATCCCAGTATTGTCGTGCACGAGATTCCAACCTACCCAGGTGCGAAACCCGTGCGCCAACGCTTACGTCCCATGCATCCTCGGAAAGCCGCCGCCATCAAGGCAGAAGTTGAAAAACTTCTGAACGCGGGTTTTATTTATCCTATCCCCCTTACATAATGGGTGTCCAATATCGTCCCTGTTGATAAAAAGCAGGGTACAATTCGAGTCTGTGTGGATTATCGCGATATCAATCGCGCCTGTCCTAAGGATAATTATCCCACTCCGTTTATCGACCAGATTATCGACGAATGTGCCGGGAGTGAGATCTATTCCTTAATGGACGGTTTCTCAGGCTACAACCAAATCAATATTGCACCCGAGGATCAACATAAGACCACATTCATCTGTCCGTGGGGCACTTTCGCGTACAAAAAACTCCCGTTCGGCTTAAAAAACGCTGGTGCCACGTTTCAGCGGGCGATGTCCTACGCTTTTCATGATATTCGCCATATTGTCCAGCCTTATCTGGACGACTTGCCAGCCCATTCGGGTAAGCGAGAGGACCATCCTGAGCATCTCCGCCAGATATTCCTTTGTTGCAGACGCTACAATATCAGGCTCAACCCTCATAAGTGCGTCTTCTGCGTTGATTCTGGCCGTCTTTTAGGCTTTATAGTCTCGAAAGATGGAATTCGCCTTGACCCTCTAAAGGTTGAGGCCATCGTAAATCTCCCATCACCCTCCTCCCTGTATCAGTTACAGAGTCTGCAAGGGAAAGCGAATTTTCTTAGGCGCTTTATCCCGAATTATGCCGAGGTGGCCAAAGGATTCACCCGTTTGTTAAAGCAGAACGTTCCCTTTCACTGGGACGAAATTGCTCAGGAATCCTTTGAGAAGCTGAAGACATTGCTAGTCAATGCTCCGTTGCTTCGTCCTCCGGACTACCACCGCGACTTTACTTTGTATCTAGCCGCCGCATTTAGCACCATCGCCATGGTTTTGGTGCAGGATGACGATAACGGTGATGAACATGTTGTTTATTACCTGTCTCGGAACCTTCTCGACCCGGAAACGCGTTATGCACATGTCGAGAAGTTGGCCTTAGCAGCAGTACATGTCGTACAACGCTTTCGCCATTACATCCTTTTGCGTACGATAACAGTGGTTTCAGACTGCAACCCTATGACATATATTCTTTCTAGACAATTACTAGGGGGCAAGTACTCCAAATGGATCGTCATCCTGCAGGAGTTTGACTTGGAGTTCACCATTGCCAAGTCAACTAAATCACTGGTCTTCGCGGATTTGATATGTTCTCTCCCTACAGACTCTGTTCCTTCACACTCAGAAGATCATATACCGGACGAAACACTGTTTCTTATCGATACTCGTGATCCTTGGTATGGTGACATTATAGTGTATCTTCAGACCACGACATTTCGGTCTGAGTTGGATAAAACTTCCCGCCGTCGCATTCGGCATCAGTCCCAACCCTACCGTATCGTAGGAGATACCTTATATCGCATTGGAGTAGATTCGGTGCTCCGACGATGCCTTACCTTGGAAGAGGCTGAGAAAGTCTTGAATGACTGCCACAGTGGCGCCTGTGGCGGACACATGTCCGGATATGCTACTGCCCAGAATATTCTGAGGGCAGGTTATTTCTAGCCTTCCATATTCAAGGATTGTATCACTGCAGTCCGTAAATGTCATCCATGCCAGATTTTTCAGCGCAAGATGCGCGCGCCGCCATTGCCTTTGCATCCCGTTATTACCGTCGGCCCTTTTGCGAAATGGGGCGTGGATTTTATGACGTGTAACCCTCACTCGGCCAGGGGGCATGCGTATATCATTGTCGCCGTCGACTACTTCACTAAGTGGGCCGAAGCGATGCCTACACTAGCTGCTAACGGGAAAACGGCTGCTTCATTTATATTCAACCACGTTATTGCACGGTTCGGGGTTCCTCAAGCCATCGTCACTGATCATGGTACTCATTTCCGTGATTACATGATAACGGAGTTGACTTCAACGTTGGGCTTGCGTCACGACAGCTTAACACCATACTACCCTCAAGCGAATGGTCAGGTTGAAGCGGTGAACAAGGTTTTGGTCACCATGCTTCAGCGAACAGTTGGGATTCATAAATCCAATTGGCATCTCCAACTGTTCTCAGCTCTTTGGGCATACCGAACATCTGCTAAGAGTGCAACCGGGTTCACACCTTTCCAATTGGTGTACGGTCTGGAAGCTACTCTGCCGGTTGAATGTGAAATTCCTTCGCTTAAATTAGCTGTGGAGCTATTACCGGATACCTCTCCCGAGGAAGAACGTCTTCTGTATCTCGAACGGTTGGATGAAACCCGTCGACTAGCTGCTTTGATCATCGAAGCACAAAAGAAGAGGGTCAAATCTCATTTTGATCAAACTGTTTCTCCCCGTTCTTTCATTGAAGGAGACCTCGTTCTCTTGTACGATCAGGCACATGACAAGCTTGGAGCCGGTAAACTCCAGCCTATGTGGCACGGTCCCTATATAGTAAAACGCGTTTTGAAAAATGGGGCCTACGAGCTTATAGATTACGAAGGAGTTCCGCTGACGCAGCCCAGGAATGGGCTGTACCTTAAGAAGTACTACGCCTGAAGTGATTTCTTGGTGTGGTGTGTGTACATAGGTGTGTGATTGTCATTTGTGTGCATAGTGTGGTGTGCTTTCTAAACATCTTTCTGCTGATCGGGTCTTCCTGGTTGTGCAGATGTCTATTCATCCATTTGTTGGTTTCGCGGATGGTGCCTCCCGCAGTACCAGGAATCTGTCTTCCGCAGCCTGGGTAATCTACGATCCTGCTGGTGAGTTGATTGACTTGCAAGGTGTGTGTTTAGGGCGTACCACGAACAATATCGCGGAATATAGTGCCGTGTTGGAATTATTAACCGAGGCAGTAAACCTTGGTATCCGTGAATTGCTCGTGTACCTAGATTCACAACTTGTAGTGTTACAACTGAACGGACACTATTCGGTAAGGAACCCGTCCATCTTACGTCTGTATTTGCGTATTCGATTACTGGAAAGGAATTTTGACTACATTACATATCATCATATACTCAGGCATTTGAATACATTAACAGATGCAGTAGCAAATTTGGTATTAGACAGACATTTGCGCAATTTATAAATCATCATCACATGTAAAGAAAGACTCATCCAGGAATAGATATGTATATATATAGATATCGAAATGTTTACATAGAGTGTGTCACATAAAACTCAAAAAATATACATAATCGTCTTAGTACATCCTGAGACACTATGTCTCTCAAAAATAGGTGTGGTATAAATCCTAAGGACTAATCCGCATGGTGCTCATGGTAGCACGTCACTGCACGCACTAGGCGCCTCAGGATTCGGTGGATCCGATTCGGAACTCCCACCGTGTGGCGCTGGTATGCCATCGGTACGTCTCCTAGCCGGGCATAGTCTGGGATCCCGTGGGCAATCCCCTCGAGGTTCTGGATCAGTTCATCTCCTCCGGTCCCTTCCCCCTGAATCTCAGGGGCGATTTGTGTCCTCCGGGAGATTGGAGACATCCCGGCTGGTCTCTCAGGTCCTACATCTGCATGCATATATAACTATGTTAAGACGAATGTGTATTAACAAAAAAAAAAAAAACATATAAACATAAAATCAAAAAATGAGGTCTTACCCAGCTCCTCGTCCCAGTCATCTCCTTCTGGTAATGGGAGATCTGGGTCCCCGGTAAAGTCAGTTCTCGAATAGGGCCAATCTTCCACGACGATCAGCTGGCGCCGTAACCACCTAAAAAATTCTGGCCTCCAGGACATCTGTTGGCCACCTCCAGATCTGGGCATCAATGCTGCCCAGCGAACCATTCGTGGCTCTCGTGGTATCGGACTCGCCACTGCGGCCCCTTGGCCCTGGAAGATTGGTATGCGTTCCAGAATGAACGATACCAAGATGGAACCATAACCGAATTGTTTCAGTTTCCCCTGTTTGCACCTTGTGAGCTGCCTTTTCATGTTGATGGTTACTGCTTCTGCCCAGTTGAACAGTAAGGGACCCATGCATTCTGAGGCCAGCAGGAGTTGAGTCTTCGTGGCCTCGTGCGGAGCCTGCGACCCAGCAGCCCGCGTAATGGTATGGAGAACTACTCTCAGTGCTAGATCAGGGATAGTATGGATGTCCACCTTCTTGCTTCCTGATCCTGTTTGTGCCCCTCGACACACCCGTGCCATTACCTGTTCCATCTTTTCCCCGGATGGTCTGCTTCCAGTCAGTACAGGGATTGGACCTCTGCAGGACAATCCAGTGATGAAATAAACGTCAGTGACCTCTAGTTCCAACACCTGGTCTCGTAACCTGAACACCTGTTCATGTTCATCCCAGATACTAATTAGATACTGGAGGAGCTCGGGCTGAGCTCGTAAACATGGCGTGAGGAAGAACTTTTTCAATCCACAGTCTCTAAGTGCATTCATGCAAGCTTGGCTTTGCATGGCCTGTTCATCCTCGTCTCCGTGCTCTCGTTCCTTCCATTCGAATGCCATTTTAAGTGATTTTCTGCATTCACATGGTCAAAAACCCTTAGTTAGATCTTTGATGAGCTTCAAATTCCAAGCAATTTGGTTTAAATATCGAAATTTTGGGCGGAATTTAAGGTTCGGCCGCTGGCGCGGCTGTTTTGCGAACAGTCGCGCCACGTGGCGCGAGCCCTTTACAAAAAAGAGCTCATTGGCGCGGGTCCGTGCCCGATACCCGCGCCAATGGGCCCGGCCCTAAAAATTTTAAAATGGCCACACAAAACTGATTTCTAAGGGAAAGTTATTAAAAAATGAATGGAAATGAAGAGCAAAAGAGCGCCTCTTACCTGTGACAGACGAGAAGCTGAATGGTCGACTGGATTTGTCGCAATCACCGTCAGAAGTTTCTGCTCCAAAAGGACCACTGTTGCTTTCCACCAAGGTAAATAGTAAAAAGTAATTTTATTTTTACCAATTGGACATATTTATAACTTTTTCGACGTTAAATGAGTTTTAAAAGTTATTTTTATCGAATATTTGCATATGCTATGTCGGAAATGGGTTTTACGCTTGTTTGGTATGTGCAGCAGCAGGTTTTTGCGACTTAAATGATGGAAACGAATTGTATTTTATACTTTTTCGGACTCGGTAAATACACGAAAAAGTCACTCTGGATTAATCTTCAGCTCTTTTTCTTCGACTCTTAAATATGAAAAAAGATCGGGCCGAGGCCCTCGTCACGTTTCGATCTCAAATGGACTTAACGACATCCACCTGAGGTTTAACCCTTTTCTGTCGATGGATTGATTACGGTATTAACACCCTAGCCCACAGTACTAGGAGGTTTTCCTGTGAACGTTTTCTTACCTTGATCCTGGGAACTATTTACGTAAAACCTGTGGAGTTTTTGCTCACTGCCTTTTCAAACTCTCTAAATATGAAAAGACGCCAAGTTCTTCCTGTCGACTCGTTAAACTCGATACATCGATCTAGTCGAAATGACGTTCTCTCGGGAAGCCTTCCCCGGGACTCGTTAACGAATTAGATGGATTTGCCCTGGCGATGGACTTATATCGTGCTATGCTTATCCCCTTTCAAGCTTGTTATTAAGTTAAAGGAATGGGGTACTGCTCCCAATTTATAAAATGGAACCATCGTCGTTGTCGTCGGCAGTATGTCGCTCTTGAACATGGCACTTGTCTGCATTCGTGTCGGGTTGGGGACATCTCATCTCGCTGTTTCACTTTGCCTCCATGGGTTTGGGTAATCTCTTTTGACCTCTCATCTGTTCACTGCCTCGTCGCCATGACCTTTGATCCGTTGATGTCAAATACTGCCAAGTCCATTGTCGTGTCGTTCATGTGTTCAAGAGAAGTTGGCCTCTGCAAATATCAACCTTCCTCTGTTTCTCATACGATCCCGATTCACAACAAAAACATCATGTTCCTCTGTCTCGTGTCGATGATGTGGGAATCATTATGGCCCACCTTCGATCAAGGTCACTTCCTGTCGACATCAACTCATTATCCAGGAAGTTGGTCTATAGACTCCTTATGGTACCTTGGAGCCTGCATGCCTCAATGGCAGGTTCGTCGCATTCGACGAGAGGTTTACATCATTGGCCTCCGATCGAGTGATTCTCCATGCGTGTTCGACGCGCCCGTGCCGTATTCGCACGCCGTAGATTGTACCCGTAGGGTCTTCTGGAGGACCATTGTCATTATCGTGGTTTCTGCGTTTGTTGTGGAATCGGTTTTCATCATTGGTCAGGTAATCGTACGATGTTCTTGCATGTTCGACTTCAGCTCACATATTCACATGCTTGAACTTGTACTCGGTTGGGTCGAGATGGAGCGCAAGACCCTGGATTGTGTCTGTTGTAATCCAGGCTGCGATTGTGGATTATTATCATTATGTACATGACTCACTGATTGGATGGCTGCGACCATACCTGAGTCTATTGGTTTGATCTTAGTTGGATGGCTGCGCCCATACCCTGGATTCGGATTATAACATACTCTATTTCGGATGGCTGCGTCCATACCACTTATACATCATGTACTTGAGATATCAGTTGTATCTTTCTGCGCAGGTTTTCCGACGGCGGGCCTTCAGTTGAACATGTTCTCGTAAAGCATTTCACCCCTCTCTCTCTCGGGCTTCATACTTTAGGGGGCATCTGTTACACAGTAATTTGTCACCGTCCCTACCATTCCCCGTCCCGCACAATGGAGGACCCATTTTGTGACCTGTGAACATCGTCATGCCTTGAAACCATCATCAAAGCATTCCTCTAAGCATGAGCTTTAATTGCCCTGAAGACATCTCCTTGAAAAAATCATGAAAAACACCTCTTTTGGTATCAAGCATGGCAGCAGTCAAGAGCAGTCCAATGGGGAAAACTTCAAAGAGGTTTCGCGCTAACCCGGCGTCTGTCATAGAGCCGTAGTCACACCACCCAATAAGGGATCATGAAATAAGGATGCATGGGTTGAGTTCCAACAAACTCACAAACACCGCCTATCTTGAGTTGGGAGGTTTGGCCGCGGAGTTCTATGGAAGGGAAGTGGTTTTGCCACTCCTTGGAACCTTCCTTGTTGATAGGGCCAATCCCATAATAATAGGGATCCCAACTCCCTCCTCCTCTCCCCATCCAGCAAAGCCCGTTTCAAATCCATGGCAAAGCTAGTCTTGAAGTGCCTAAGCTTTGAATCTCCAAATTCCCAAGAGCCTGTGTGTTGTAAGAGCCCTCTTTCTTCCCTTAAGGTCGACTCAAGTAAGGAGACTATCGTCGAGAGACTCAGGAGAGGTTTTCCCTTTCCCTGGTGAGCTTTGCGAGACGTGGATGACTGGAGACCTGTCCGAAGGAGACCGCGACGTCAGAACTTGGTTGTAATCTCTCTTCGCTGGTTATTTAATAGATGATTATGATTATGGTTCCACTCGTTTTCCATCATGTTAATGAGTAATATCTTTTTCGACCGATGTTTAGTTACGTAGATGCCGGTTTCTGTGTTGTATCTATTCGTGCTTTCCATGTGTGTTCATCCGCGTGAGATCGTGGGAGGGATTGTGATCTGCCAAGGTTGAGGAACGGGGACGCTTCTTCTTCAGATCCTAGCGTTGGAATCCAGGTAGGCTTCTATCTCCAGCCTTTTCATTCGTAATTAGGAACTTGCGTCATAACATTGTTTGCTTGTTGCTAGACCCCTGCTGGGCTAGTAGGGATCGCCTCTGTCCGCAGAGGGGATTTACCTCCTCAACAACTTCGATGTGAGGAACATCGGTCTATGGACCCATGTTGCTCTCGGTTTTCCCAAAACACGTCGTTTAGGGCCTCAAAACGGCTCCGGAAGTTCACGACCCGAAAAACTGCTAAAAATAGTAAGTTGTGCTGCAACTTAAAAACTGAACAAACTGATGGTGGGGGTTCAAATGGAATAGGTGGATGGCCACCAATATCCACTTGGATCATTAAGGCTCAAAAACGGCTTCGGGAGTGCAGGACCCGAAAACCTGCTAAAAATAGTAAGTGGCACTGAATGTGAAAAGTTGCAAGAATTGATGGTGTGGGTCCAAATGGATTAGGTGGGTGGCCACCGATATCCACCTGGATCATTAGTACTACCTATAAAAGTGTGTCCAAATTCTAAGTGTGCATGTGGTAGAAGAAGGTAAATGTACAAAGAAAGAACAATTCAGCAAAGGAGGTGTTCGAACAAATCTATACCATAGCAAAAAGAACATAGTCTTTGCATGATTCATATGCCAAACAACT